>JAYJLV010033287.1:0-27533 GCA_036873485.1 Torymus texanus | reverse complement strand
ATATATATATATATATATGTGTGTATATACGTGCGGTTTGACGATTCATCTAACCTATAAATACGAACTGGGAGAGATAAGGCGGGCTTTATCAGTCGGGGAAACATGTATTGCGGCAGTACAGTCTGGCAGAATAATTTGTCAAATATGGTTTGTTTGTTTCTTGGAAGAATGTGGAGGGAGCGAGAGAGAGCAATCAATATTTTAAGAATTTCAAGAAAAAGAGATTACTTGTTTTTTCAACGATTGCAGCTTATATAGAGCGATGAAGTAAATTAATGTTTATATATTTCTTATTTTTGCAATTGATTCGCATAACGAAATATACATTAATAAGTTTTATAATTGAAGTATTATTACGCAATAAACTCAAATGTATGCATAGAATAGAATATATATTGCAAAAAAATAACCTCTCAATTCAAATTTTTATATTATTGACAAATCCCCATATGGAATGTAAAAAGTTGAAATTTTATTTCGGGAATCCAAGTTTTAAAAACCATTAAGTTATGCTATTATCGTGCCTTTAAAATTTACCAGCAACAATATAGATGTTTATGCAACATTCTAAACATAGTTTCCATTGCTCTATTATCATGTAGATGTAAATAGTTTTAACAGTGAAAGTAACAATGCCTTTTATGTATATGATACCTTGTTCAATTTAGTATCATTATGAGATAAATAGCTCATGGAATGAGATAATTAAGTACATCGACATAGGGGAGATAAAGAAGTTCCAATCTACTTAACTTTTTATAGGAAGTATTATAAACATGAAATTAAAAAATTTACTTATTGTTATTGTAAAAAGTATTTTTATTTTTTAGATAAGAATTACAATATATTCACTAAAATAAATTGTTTCTATTGATTTATTGTTGCTATTGTTGTAATTCAAATTTAAATGTATAAATAATTATTTCTATGAAGAGGAGGTCTATTCTATAAATTTTATTTTGTAATCGATATATTTTACACGAATTTCAGCGAGTTGATTTAATAACGGATATCGATTGAAAGTTAATTATTATTTAAGTTTAAATTTCATTTAAAAATAGGTAGAAACTTATCCACTAAAGAGGTTCTTCAAATATGATGGTACATAATTATTACGCTACTTATTCTAATTCACGATATTATAAAACCTTATAATATATTATACAAATTACTTAAACAGTACTACGTCATATTACGTCATGTAAAATATAATACTTCTTCCACGATAATGCAATTCGATTGGAATCATCCTTTTAAGTTTCCGTTTTATTCAGTTCTGGGCGTTGATCTTGATCCATACCGCTGGGAGTAGGGCAAATCTTGACTTTTTCTATTAGTGCAACAGTACACAATCAACAGGACGATGAAAATAATCAGAAGAAGGAGAAATAGAGTTCCTACTACAATTGCTGCAATTTCTCCTTCCGAAAGATTGTACCATTCTGAAAATATAAATTATCAATGAAAATTTATTTGAGTAATGTATATGTCTACTGAAACTACGAAATTACCTCCAACGTCGATTTTTCTTGAATACACGTTTCCTGCTAGATCGGTAGCCGTCACTTCAACGGCACGATTACAACAGTTGTTAGAATAATAAAGGTAGACTGGACTGGTGGTGCCGCTGATGTATTCAGAGCGTGGGTAAACACCTTTTGGAGCTGACGTTACGCTCTTCAAGCCTAAAATAATATTTTTATTGTTTAAAATACAGTATAAGATCGTCATAATTATTTCTGTATGAAACTAAAAATTTAACCTGATTCGGAATCTTGGACTGTGATATCGACGCTCCAGTAGCTTTTCAAGCATTTTTCAGCACTCGTTCGCCCATTGCAATTATTATTGAAGTAATAGTATAATGTTGGTCTAGTATCATCATTTAACTGAAATTCAATAAATTTAATTTAAATACTAATTAAGAACTAAAAGTACAATACACAGAAGTGCATAATTTATTTTGTTCAATTATTTAATTTTCGGTAAACATAATAAAATCTATAATGATAACAACAATTTTTTTGTTTAAATGAAAGTAACAGTCCTTATTTAAAATTATACTAATGAAATGCAAATGTTAAAGTAACATACCCTGCTTCCAGTTGTTTTAACATACAGATGGGTACTTTTTTGTAAATTTTGTAGACCTTGTACTTGAAGGGTGACTGTATTTAGAAGAGATTCGGTGACTGTAGGTGGAACTTGAATGTCTACCCCTACCGTGGCAGTTTGTCCAGGTCCTATCTCCACACTAGTTGCAAATAATCATTAAATTTCAAGTAATTTGAAATATTTATTATTAAAATAAATATAACTTACAACCCATAAGTTGGCCGAGTTCCCAGTACTCTCAATGGCGTGCTTCTAGCTTGAAAGTAATGTCTAATTGTATATACGTAACTATTCATTATGTCAAAATTAATTCTGTGAATTGTGCCTGGATTGGCAATGAGGTTCGTGTTGGGATTGACATCAATAATGAGGTACTTTTTAATGGGCAATTCCTCATTAATGGATTTGCTAAGGTCCTCCAACTCGGTAGCTTGTCGATCTATCGCTCGATCTTCGATTTCCTGGGTATCCATTCGCATCGTTATGTTATGAGTTGGTACCACAATCTCAACATCTTTTTTTAGCGGTGGAAATTTGAATGGTATTTGCTCGTTCTATAATAAAAAGTAATAGATGCAAAAAATTTTATATATTTTATATGATCTCTTATTCTAATATCATCTTTTTACAGTAGCGAATAATTGATTGAAGCAGTTTTAACCTATACGATAATAATAGTAATAGTTATTAATTATTCTCTCTAATTCTGTATTGCGAATAATTTTAATACTTAATTTTGAATAAGTAACAGTATATTATTATTAAAATTACATTCAAAATTCACATGTTTTTTGCAAGTACTTGTTAATAATCAGACAGAAATCACTATTTCATTGTTAAATATTCTTCTACTATAGTAGAAGATATATATGTATATAGTTTATTAACTACTGTTTTTTTAGAAAGAAAGCTAATATGTACTTAATAAATATTTGAGATAACTTCAATAAATATTTTGTAGTAGCAAGTGCCATCGTTGCAAAATCTCAATAATATGTTTATATTGAGATTCGCACATTCGTCATAATTTGATTTTTTTTAACATGATTCATAACGAAGACGAGATCTACTTTGATGAGTGAATTAATAACGATGTTCAAATAACTCATCATAAATAAAACTAATAATGTTTTTGATTAGTTTCATCAGAAAATTGTATAAAAAATTACCTTCTCATCGGGCGAATGATTGTCTGATATCATCTTCGCGGAAAATTCACGATTCACTGCCAAATTATCGGATGCACTGTTTTGATCGTCGTTATCGTTAAGGACTTTTATTTGTCGGGATGATATTCCTGAATCTTTGTGAGTACTCTAAAATGATTATTTGCATTCGAGGTTATTAAATATAAAAAATATTTAAAAAATTTTTGTATAACTATAACAAAATTAAAAAATTAAAATACCTGAAAATCAGTCTCTATCATTGGAATTTCAGCAACTGTTGATAAAAAATACATTTTTAATTGGCGATTGTAATAAAAGATTTCGATACAAGTTTTTCAACTATATTTACATTATTTAGAATGTATAAGTAGGTAAAATTATGCAGTTTTCACGATAATGAAATGAAACGAATGCTTTTACATGTAAAATACAAATGTCACTGATTTTGATTATGTTTTGGGAAAACTGACTCTTGATTCTCTCAACAACATCTGATTTTCATTATTTTTATTATGTAAGTGAATGAGTAGCGTGATCCAAATGATAAGCATTACCTAAACATTGAGTAACAAAAAGAAATATAAAAAATCCATCATTTATTAAACATTTTTAAACCATTATTACAAAATTCTATTGTATTTTAAATTTAACGCTGTTACTGCGTGCGTATCAGCACTGAACCACTTTTTACAAGATAATCAAGATAAAAAACAACCACATCAGAGCGTCAGAACGATTCTAATTCTGCGATCGTTGCAACTAATAATCATCAACGCGCATTTTCACACGTCATCAACGAAAAAACCTTTGCTATATATCCCCGCGTCAATCACTCTCGCCCCGGAACAAAGCTGCTATATATCTCCGTATCAACAAAAGCAGCCCTCTCACAAAGCACCACGCGCATCGATGCATCATCAGCGCTAATATCTCCGATCTTCATGCGATTTCCGAAAAGCGCGCGATTCGCCAGTTTAGAGAATGAGACGCGCCCGAATGTAGTGCGTGTGTCTACCGCGCGTCATATTCTCTCTCTCTCTCTCTCTCTCTCTCTCTCTCTCTCTCTCTCTCTCTCTCTCTCTCTCTCTCTCTCTCTCTCTCTTATACGACAGCATGATCGGCGGCCAAAGGGCAAGTTGCGCAACGCGTGTGTGAGATCCCGCGGCTACGCGCAATGGTAGCAACTGGCCGCGAGCCAACGGCCCGTCAGTAACTGGCCGGTCTTCGTGCGACGCGGAAGCTTAGAAGGAGAGAGACGGACGAGTGACCGATTTCCCGATTTCTCGCGGTGTTGAAGCTCGCGCGTGGTAGAGTGAATATATTGTGGTATACTGCCAAGAACTGCATGGAAGGTTGCATGGGTGGTGGTGTTGATCTTTGGTTAGTATTTGAGTGGTCCTGGTTGAACAGTGATTTTAGTATTTTTTTTTTTTTTTTTTTAATATCCGCGTGGAAAGGTTGCTATTTTATGTGAACGAACAAAATGAAAGTGAGTATTTTGAAAGTCAAGGGATCGGTAAAAGAGCGTTTTTCACAGTATAATATTACGTGGTCTTCTTGTGTACTTTCGAATTTTTTTAGCGATACGGTTACTAACCAATTGTTGAACAGTTAATCGATTGTTAATCAACTTCGCTTTGGTAAGCTTTGTGCTAATTTTTGGTACTTTGCATTTGCGGTGACATTTAAGTATTATGAATCAAGAAAATACAAATTTGTAGATAAATAGACCAACAATCGGATTCTTGTTAACAATTGGGATAGTAATGGTTCTAATATTTTTAATCTCAAAATTAAAAAAATAAATCCCACAGAGAAATTAACATCCTTAAAAATAGAACACATTTTTTATGATTTAAACCAGTAATTTAACCATAAGATATCTTTCCATGTTTTACAAGAATGCGTCAGTTCACCGTGTGTATGAACAGTGTGCATATGTATATTTATTTTCTTTATCTCATTGTTTAAATACGCTGATCTATACAGCCAATACGTAGAGTATTAGTAAATGTTGTTCTCTCTCCACGTAAACGTCACTCTTTTAAGAGATAATTAATAAATAAAAAATTACTTCAAAATTTTTTTGGAAATTTTTTATTTATTACTTGTTTTAAAATAGTAATAATAGCAATATCTCATTCAACAAAAATACAAATTCACTTAAAACAATATTGTTAGCAAAAATGGTAAACAACTATACTTTTCCTCATTAAAAAAGAAAAATCTTGTGGAAATCGTATATGCAACTGAATCTGCTTTAATGACGTCAATTATTGTTGCTATGTATTTCTATTACAGAAAAAAACCTCATCAACTGTTTTGAATTGTAATAAAAGTTTTGATGACGGAAATGGTCTTAACTATATAAATAATTTAATCGCTCTAGACTTACATAATTTCTCGATTACTGTATTTTTATTACGAACAACCACATGCAAAGAAAACTAAAAACACGTGCAAAGTAATTGTTTATCTTTATAATAAATTACCTACAATTAATATATTTATCTTATAATTATCTTATAAGATATATAAATATTGATAGAATATATTATCGAACAAATATTATTGCAGATTCATGGTAAAGTATAGAAAAAGTCGTCTGACTGAACGACCAGTGGAAACTGTTGTCTAACTCAAATACTAATAAATTTACGCAAACTCGTAATTTTCTTTTTTACGGGTTAATACAGGAAAGTCTGGTAAAACAGTCTTGCAATATATTTTGAATATATAGTCTCATAAAATGTCTATATCGTAAGCTACCAATGCAAACTATATGCATTCTATATAAAACTAGATTTTTCTTTTAATGTTTTGTTTGTTTGTAATCAAAAAAATATAACAAAAACTCATTTCACTCAGATCACCCTAACTGAAATTTAAATTACAAAATAAACTACTATCAATTATCCTGAAAAAATAACATAAAAAAATTATAATGAAATTTTCATCCAGTTTATTTGATAAAATGTCTAAACAGAATAAAATTTATCTTACAAAACCACATATACTTACCGCTGATAAAATAATCCATATCCGCGGCTCGCCTCGGTCTGGCCACGACGGTCAGGCGGTGGAGGCGCCTTTCGCCACGAGCGCCGAGACGCCAGCCACCTGGCGGAGGGTCGCGTACAGTCAGTCGCACTCCCCCGCGTGCCGCCGAGAGCGTCAAACGCGGAGTCGTAGCGCCACGGCCTACGAACGAACACAAAACGCAAAAGCGCGCACGCACGTGTTAGCCGATTAATCGAGGAGCATAAGTGTGAGCTTAAAGTATAAATAGCTGTGCGAAATGCGTGAGTTTTGCATGTACAGTGTGTGAATAGTGTGGTGGTTTCATTCCATTAAGAGTTTTGTGGAAATTGTGTGCAAAATAGTGGAAAAATATGACGTTGTTAAGGAACGGGAGGATCGTTATAACGCGAGTGTATAGTTTTATGAGACCTGGGAGTATACAGCGACAGAAATATTCATGTATCCACCAATGTGTTTTCGCAAGGACGGAATAGTCCCAGCTGCGAGTCACGCGCACGCGGGGCCAAGGATTCCGATCGATAGGCACGAGTGAATTATTGAAGGATAAGGTTAAGTGTCTGCGCGCATTTTTCCTCCGGGTATGTTTTGCGAAAATTCGCCTCGTTGGCACGTGCGCGCGAGCGTAGAGCAAACAATTGCGGCTAAATATAAGCGTGAAAGTTAATTAGTTTATTCTGTCGCTCACGTGGAGCTATTTTTAATTTGGGAATTGGAGAGATAAATATAAACACGCAGACGGGTTGGCATTTATCGTAGTTTTCTTTGAAAAGTCTTATTTTATTTTAGTATATTTTACTTGCCTTAGCGCTATTTATTCATTGGTACTATTGGTATTTAAAATTATTCAGTATATTATTTAAACAAACGTATTTTCACTTCGAAGGAAATAAACACCCTACGTCGTTTTATGGAAAAACATAAACATCCGACCTCGTTACAAACACTCAATCTATTCGCATGTTTTACTTCTCAAGGTGCGGCAATAACTGTACATTAAAAATGAATGGCCTTGCGCGAACACAGACTACACGCCAAGCGATAGTGTGCGTGAACAATCGTTCTATTTTTCATGTATTTATATTGCTTTCTCTCAAAATGAACAGAGTTAGGATGCACATTCAAATGAAATATTTACCACTTTCATATTTTTACTGTAACTGCCAGTCATTTGCCTACTTTTCCGCGTAGAAAACATCTGTATATAAGCTAGGTCAGAGCCCCGTTAGTAAACATCTTTCACTGATGTAGAAAAACATTGAATGTTGATCTCAAAACGTTTAATAAGTAATGAACATATTAAAAAATATACATAATATACAACCACTTTTTTTAATAGTTTTAAAACTACTGACATAAAACTCATCTTTTCCCATGTTACCAAAATAAATTGAATATAAAGAAATTTTCAATCTATGATTTTATCAATCTGCCATACATCTACAATGTATTTTATAAAAGTAAAAAAATTATTTCCATAAAATAAAACTATTTGTAAAATGACCTACATTTAGCTTGTATCATCCTCCAAAGTCCTACATTCTACATATTCCCGAAATACTAATTGATTAATAAAAATAATAAATTACAAATAAACCTCGAGAAAGAAAAAAAGTACGGTTTTGCACACCCCTTCAATATAAAAATTTTCCATCCCTGGCATCCCCTCAACACGGAGATGGCGCTTACCAAGGTCACGGTTCTCGCGCGTCCCCGCACACACGGCAGTTGAGTGGGACGACACTGGGGCACTTTTCGAATACCGGTAAAAATAAAAAAGTTAATTTTGCAAGTAACACGCGCGTGGTATTTTATTGCGGCGTCTAGTCTCGTGCAAATGGTTAATTTCAGGTTGTCGGCGCGCGAGCGAGCGGGCGCGACTAGTAGTAAACTTTTGCGCACATGGCTGCGGCCTTCGTTTCGTTTCTTAATGTGTTTGTACTTGGAGTGTATATACACCTTTGAACCTGCGCGCGCTGGCCGGTCGATGTGACGTGGGAGGTGGAAGTGGTAGTGTACGGTTTGTTTCAGGAAAACGCCCGAATAGGAGATGGCTATCTGTTTACAAACTTGATTGAGCGCGTGACTGGCGATTATTTTTTTATCTATAGGAAGGATAATAAGGAAGAGGATTTCAAATTGAATTAAAGTAAATTTAATCAGGCGTTGTGAATTTTAAATGGATAAAGGAAAGTTTTGAATGCTCTTACTGTGGATTATGGAGTTCAAATTCGCGACGTTTATTGATTTTAGCTTTTTAGCAGATAAAATAATTTGAAATTTATCTTTAATTAAAATAAAATACTTTGCGTTAAATAGCTTTAATTGTAGACTTGAGTAATTACGAAGTAATGAAAAGTTTATACTTTTAATATATATTATGATTATGGAACATTATTGAGCATCAATCTTTTATCCATCGTTGATTTCTTGAATTAGTTTATTAGCAAATCGATCTTTATCTCCGACGCACATGAAACATCATAAAATAGACAAAGACAGATTTCTACTTACCAATAGGCATCTTCAAATCAATCTTGGTAATATTTCCAAGTACTATGGCATTTATTTCCGCCTGATCTCGTTTAACTTGAAAGCTGATTTCCGTTTCATTTGTGAGGTCGGCCTCATCAACTAGCTTCTCCTAAGACACACAAATGGAACATTTCAAGATTTTTACATCCGATTTTCTGAGTAATGCTTCCTTATCGCATCACTACATCCACAAAGAAACCGACACTTACGCTTACGAACTTTAGTGCTGATGAGCCATTATCGCCGGAGTCTTCGAGAATGTCGAGATTAGGTTGTAAGCTTTTTATAAAATTTTTTTCTTCCATGCTAATATTATCGTCGAGTCCTTGTGGTATTTTGCAGCCAATAACAATGGAGAACTAAAACGAAAACGGTGTTTAACAAGACGTAGTCAAATACGCTAAAATTCATTTATTTTGTTTTCCTAATAGCTATCGTTATATTGTCAACCATCAGCTTGACAGTGAGACCAGGAAAGTCAATCAGAAACCATTAATTTACTTTACTAGTCAAGTATCCATGCGCGCTGCGCGCGCTTCACTTTTTTCATAGAAACGAAATCAACAAATATTTTAAACTTCATTACTGTACTTTTTATTAACATTATCTTTCAAAAAGCATAATATATTATTTATACTAAATAACAGATTTGAATTCTAAATGTTGAGGTTAGGAAAAAAATCGAAACAGCATTTATTTTCTAATTAAATTATTAGATATAAAATTTTAATCAATTGGGATATTGAATAATTTAATGATTATTTTATTGATTTTCTTAAATGCACGTGTAAATCATTTAATTAATTTCTATATCAAAATAATCATTCTATATCAGAACATTTTGAATTTTAACGCTATTCAGACGGGTTATTGAACCATCTCTTTTTTAAGAGAGGATTATTCAATTTCTGTATGCTATATTTTTAATAATTACATGGCAAAAACTTTTGTTTAATTTGGCTAATATACAAATTGAAACAATACTGTTTGAAAGATATTACAAACATGAAATTATTAATGTTTTATCACTATAAAAGAGAAAGAACATGAATATATAATGTCAATGATAAATTGCATAAAATAACTTATAATTATCTTAATTGGCTACTGAACTCTTGTAGCTTGGAATGAGGAGCTTGTGAACGTAAATTGGATATTTTCCGATACGAGTAGTTTGGTATGCAAACTTTATCGCAAAGAAATTTTTGCGACGCATTGTCAGCATGAGTTTTAATCATATTTTATTGCATGATGAAAACACTTTATTTATAATTTTTTATATTTACGAGGTATAGTGAGATTGAAAGTTTTGAATAAAAGTTTCAATTTTGATCTAATTAATAAAATATTTCTAAAAGTATGTATTTTACGTATTCTATTGATTATCGGCGTATCTTAGTCTGACTGACAGTGTTAGTTAATCATAGGCTTTTTGATATTACTTCTTGGCAGTGTCGTCCGTAACATCAAGAAGTCAATAATTTTGATATATTTTTTTCTCAGTACATATTTCTCATATTTTTTACAGTATCACAATCAATTGTCGTAATAATTACCGTGCATTTATTCTGTAGTTTCTGGGAATCGTCCGATTCAATCGATTTCCCTTGGAGTATTTCAGGCTTGAAGTTTTTATCGGAGATCGTAGCTGACCCCATCTCTAAAAATAATAAATTCAAAATAATGCAAATTCATTCGTTAAGCATTAATCGCTTAAATATTTTTTATTGCTCTTCAAGCTATCATATACAATATGATATAATTTGTTTTCATACGTCAATTGTAGCACTACTGATCAATTTTCCTTGATCTTCGACTTTATTCACAAGAATTTCCGGTCAACAAACTTCAATGTTAAAAAAGATACCCAATGTTGAGCATACATTCTCTGATAGAACAAAGTTAATTTATTTCTTACCAGAGTTGTCTAAGACTTTTTGTATAATTTCTTTTTTTCTGATTTACTACCTTTCTATCAATACATAAACACTATTAAGAAATAGAAATATCCAATTTTTCTATACTTTAAATAAATACTAATATTTGTAAGAAAAAAATATCAAATTAGTCATAATCGTAAAAATATCCCAAACGTAGATTTTTTATATTTGCAGAGTGACTTTCAAAACTGTGAATTCATGTTTAAAGTGCGTCAAATACTAGTTATATTTACACAAAATGATTTTTAAAATATACTTTACTAAAACCTCATACCATATTTATAGTATGACTTGAATCTTTCTTATTTTTTACGATAATAATCTAGTATAATTTTAACTATTATAGCGTGAAAAGTATATTCAAAATTTGTAAACAAGCTTTAGAAAATTTTTTGGAAAATAATCTTTCTTGAATATTATAATAAATTTTAATACATTTGTACTTAAGATATTCAAAATTTAAATGGGTCTGAAGTTTGCAACGTTGGGACGCAACGAAATAATTTCTCACAAATAAATAAAACAGCTAAAAATTTGCACGATACAGTGAAATCTTTATTTTGATGGTGAGTTATGCTATAAAATTCTAAACACATGAGAAAATCCAAAATCTAACATATAAAACTAAAAATAAAAAAAATTTTCTAAAGTTTAGTTGCACTCCAACGATGCAAACTTCAAACGCATAAATTTAAGGGATTTAGTGAAATTGATTTTAATGATAACTTTAATAGTTTATTTAAATAAGTACAGATTCACAAATAAAATTATCATAGCTAAAATAAACTTAGATTATCTTAGATAAAAACCATAGAATGGTTTGAGGATATATGTCCTAAGAAAGTAAGAAAATAAAAAAAAAACCTTACCCATTTGCTGCATCTCATCAAATTTCCAGATCAGGTGAACAATATGAGGCATATCGTTCATAGCAGCTTTACTTTCAACACAATATCTAATAACAAAAAGAAACGTATTTTAATATACGGC
Source organism: Torymus texanus (assembly GCA_036873485.1). Classification (NCBI taxonomy): domain Eukaryota; kingdom Metazoa; phylum Arthropoda; class Insecta; order Hymenoptera; family Torymidae; genus Torymus; species Torymus texanus. Next base: position 15,742 of record JAYJLV010033287.1, on the reverse strand, counting down.
TACACTGCCTTCCTATTCACAATTACCAACCCACCTTAAACATTCGATCCTCCCCACACTGAACTCATTGACGTTCTCGCGAAATCTCTGCGGCACCATTTCGTCGTTCGTTCCCAAGAACCTCCACATCTTCGTCGGCATTACGGTCACGTCAATTTCACCACCTCTCACATAATTGTTCTCCACGAAAATCAAAGCACTGAGTATCGCCAATAAAAGGCAACGAATGTACTTGAACGCCATCGCGACTACTGAAGTTCTGTCACACACTGCACACCCGTCTTCGCGCGCGGATAATCTCACGACTGTCTGTCTCGAGCCGGTTGCCCAAGCCTTTTACTTATAAGCTCGTTGACGGAAGAGGGACGTCATTTACACGCCGCGTAAGAGTAAACTTGGGCGTAGACGACGGCGGGCGACAGGTAGTGCCATTGCACAATGGTGAAGAAGACGATTTTCGCTCCTATCGCACGCCGCATCCTGTTATGATTGTGCACGCTTTTCTGCAGTGTGTTAGGCGAAGTAGTGAACTGCGAGGTTGGACAGGGAAATAAATACCTTTAGTAGAATTGTTATTTGTTTCGTGTTTGCAGGATCCATTTGTAACGGGGAACTTTACTAAAACTAATAAATGGCTATATAGATATGAATAATTTAGCTACTAATTTCTTTATATAGGAAAATTTCTTAATGTTCTCGCAAAATTTCTAAAAAATCTGGTAATGTGATTGGAGTTTTACAGTTTGTTATCGCTTTACGAATGGATATAATAATTTTTCAAAACTATTTCTCTCCGTGCAAGATATCGTTGTGGTTTCGCTTTCTGCTTAAAAGTGACTTAAGCTAACAAACCAAAGTAACTGCACAAATATAATTTTCTCGAATCTACATGACGGGGGTAAAACCTTATACTCATTGCATTAGTTTTATCAATAAATCGATTTTAAACGCAAAAGCGCGACAACAATGCTACACACGCCTTGGTTAAGATCAATGTCATCATCACGTTCAATTGAGAAGACCAATATTTTAAAAAGATATTTTTAAAATTGCTATCAGACAATTCATTTTGGCACACAACACACCTACATTTCCAACATAAAGTTGCAACATTACATAAAAATTTCCTAACGATTCCCTTGAAACGCTGTCCAAACACCATACGTTGATACACGTCTGACGCCTTAGATCCCTCCAACATTTCTTTTTTGGAGAAAAACGTACGGGCCTTTATCGGAGCAAATTATCTTAGGGTCATTACGGGCGTCAAAAGGCGAATGGTGTATCCTGTCAAATATTTATACAGCGTGAATTGTCGCGCGCACGGCTGTTCCGCGGAAAAGTCGTCACCTTTCGAGGTGGAAAGACCAAGAGATAAAAGAACCGAGCTGACGTAGATTTGAAGAATCTTACGTTGGGGTATTCGGAGACAAATGTGGGGCAGCACACCATTCTCAAGTTTGCGTAATAGTCCGTCGTAAGAAATTTTTGCCGTTGTATATGTTGAATGAGTTGTTTCTAAATGACGAATCTTCATTTCGTATTTAGCAAGTCAATTTTACACCTTCACATTTTCTTAAGTATATTGCTGATAATTAGAAAAACACCTGTAACAAAAAATTATAAAGAAATGATTAATTAGCCTACATATCGTTGAAAATCATTTGTAGCAAAGTTTTCGATTCGCATGTAATAAATGCATATTATATTTATTATCCAGTAAAAATAGTTTATATTAACATTTCAGTTACTAAGTAAACAATGAAAACTGTTCATAAAATTAATTAAGTTTTAGATATAGATTATAAGTTAATAAGCACAACTTCTACTTATTAGTATACGAACAAACAAGTCAATTTATTTTAAAAAAAAATTCTATTTTTAATCTGAAAAACACAATAACCGTAAACTTGTATATTGGTTATTACTATCTTTCACAAGTATTTATTTACTTCACATTTTCAATATGCTCGAAACAGATTCTTTAAATTACATATTTTGTTCCTACAATAATAAGGCTAGTATTATATACAGAAAATCTAACGAACAACAACAATAACCTAATCAATTCATTTATTTTCATTCGCAAACACAACCACCCAAGTACTCCTAACCTCTTTTTCTAACTCAAAATTCTCGTACCCCCGGCAGATCCCGCAGCGGCAGCCGAATTCAGACCGAGCCTGGTAGCCCCGTTACCGCAACCGGAACCGTCTACGCCCGTGCAGAGTCCCCCCGTCGACATATCATCACCACTGGATCCTCCTCCACAACAGCCTCAACCGCCGCCTCAGAAGCAGGGCGGTTACTTCACGTCGATTCTATCATCACTGCCGAGTCTTTCCTTGTCGACGATCACCGGTGAGGATAGAAGTTCTCAGCATCAACAGAAACAGCAGCAGCAACAACAGCAGCAACATCAGAGTCAGGTGTATGGATCGCCACAGGGTTACGGTGGCATCGGAGCTCCACCGAACCCCTACCAGTATCAGGGCGTAGGTGACTTTAATGCCGGCACGTCGGCGCCGCCGTTGCATCATCAGCCACCACCGCAGCAACCGCCAGCGGCACAACCGCCGCCAGCTGTGCCACCCAGTGGAGGTGAATTATCTTCTTTTTTTCTTAATTTGCACAGAATATAATGATAATGAGAGTAGAAATATAGAACACAACTGTTTTCATCGAATCCTTCTATTTAACCAATTTTTTACTGTTATGTCTACTTTCTATCAAATTTTTCCAGAAGCTTTAAATTCACTAATTGTAATAATATAAAATTATAAAATTATCATTTGAAAAAAAAAAAACTTTACAAATACTCTGATTCATAAAAGAATGTATAAGGAAAAACAATAGGAATTTGGATATAGGATTTGATATTCAAAAAGTTTACTAAATACTTGAGATTCCAATACGTTTTTTATCTTATGAGTTATCAAAAAGCAATTTATCTTAAAAACTCTAATAAAATCCTAATTAATTATCATTAAATATCATCTAACCAAATGCTATAATCCACAGGTGCAGCATCGGGCTCGTACCGTCTGGGCAACCAACGTCGCCTGAAGTACGCGCCTCCACCGGACCTAAAGTCCACCCCCACAGCTCACTTCCAGCCTCCCCCTCTTCCCACCTTCCCCTCCCAACCACCAACCAGCGGTCCACCTCCAAGTTTTCTCAATCCGTCAGTCGTTCCTCAGCATCCTCAGACTCAGAATCCTCAGACCCAGCATCCTCAAACTCAGCATCCTCAGACCCAGCATCCTCAGGCTCAGCATCCTCAGACCCCGCACTTGACGCCTCGCGAGCCTCAGAGCCCATCTGCACCAATTCCCAGTGGTCCACCATCTTCGCAAGGCAGCTCGCTGCACAGTTCCTTCCGTAGCAGCCCCGTCGCCGTGTCATACAACCCATCCGCAAGTGTTAACTTCGGCCCTCCACCGCCGACGAACCATCAGCAACACCACGGTTCCTTCATCAGTGCACCTCAGGCAATCCCTTCGAGGTTGCCCGAACCAGCAACACCGCAGAACACTCCAGCGGATGTAGCTTTTTCTGGCTTCCACGCGTACCGTCAGCAACAGCAAGACGCCGCTGCTGGAATCAACAGCTCGTTCGGGTTCAATGAACCACCGAAAGGATCAATAGGTAGCTCAAGTCACTTGGAGGCGATTAAAGAAGGCACAGCTCTAGCGAGCTCCGACGACAAGACCTTCACGCCGATATCAGCGGCGCAGGTATCGGAGAAGCTCGAGAACCTGATTGCAGCTGAGCAGAACGAGGACACACAATCGGTTAAATCCGAGCTCTCCGCTGAAGTTGCCAACATAACCGCCGGCATTCCGAAGCCCGACGTCGTCAGCAACGCCGAGGAACTCACCGAGATCGACCTCAACGCGAGTGGCAATTCAGATAACCTCGTACCAGTCGACACCAAGTTCGACGTTACCTCGGAGACTTTCCCTGAGGCCCAGCCGCAGAGTTTGGACTCGTTCACCGTGCCTTCGGCGACGACGTTCTTCGTCAATCCGCCAGCGAGCAACCACAGTGTACCTAGCTTTTACAATCCCTCGTTCCAGTCCCAACCGCAGGCTGTTAGCGATCCCTTCTCCTTCGTGCAGGCCACGCCGCCGAGGAATTACGCTGATAGTGCGACGAGTTTTCCTGGGCCGCAGTTTCTGAATGTGGGTGCAAACAGGCCACCACTGCCCGTGGCGTCGGAATTGCCCAAGGCTGGAGGACCAGAGTCGAGTGATAGTGTCGACCTGACGCCGCAGTCGATCTGGGGATCCAATGCGCAGGCACAGGTAAATAGAATTAAAAGTGTTTGTCTTAATTTATTATCTTCAATATATTACTATTATTTTTTAATGTTTTTATGTGTTCATTTTTCCGTTACAATTTTTTTGTTTACTTAATTGAATGTCGATATCTTAGAGTAACACTAAATTAACCATGTAATTATTCTTCGGTGTATTCATTTTCACTCTGAAGAGAACAGCAAGCACTTAAAAAATTGAGCATTTACTTCTTTATAATCATTTAACAATCTATACATTCTATAAATTTTTATTACAACTTGCATTTTTGCTATATAAATATGATACTTTATTAAGTATCTCTTCAACTAAAATCGTATACAAAACTAATTAATTGAATTCTTTATTCCAGCAACAGCCAACTATTCTGAATCCGATATACGGTTCACCTGTACAGCCACAACAACAGCAGGCACCACCGACGTTCTTCAACCCCTCACAGTTCGCTGGTACCTCGCAATCGTTCCCTTCAACGCCGGCGACCAGCGCGGCTCCAGCTCCATTCGTGCCGACCAGCGGAAGTCTTGGCCATAGTCCGAGCTTTCAACTAGACAGCTTCAATGTCGTGCCAGAACCAACAGGATCGGCGACTCTCAGTCCCGTGCAGATGTCCGTTAACCCGCTGACAAACCGCACACACGAGACCGTACCACCCAGTTTACAGAATTTAGTAAGTACCTTGTAGAGGTATTCAAAATTTTGATTTACTTAGTTTATTTGAAGTCAAAAGTTTGTAATTTCGATAGAATCAAGGAAAAATATTTGATACAACGCTTTAGTGAGTCATCATAGTTTTGAAAAACTCTTTCGTACAAAATTAAATTTGTTTGAAATAATTTATAGTACCGTCAGTAGAAATAAAATGTTGAATATAATAAAACTACGGCACCTGTCTTATGTAAAATTGGTTTCATTTTTAAAAATTAATTACTTTGATCTATATATCATTTGTAGAAATTGATTCTCAATATTCAAGGACCATTTATTAGTAATGATATAAGTAGTTATAGATTTAATAAATGGCTTATGTTCACAGGAAACAATCTGAATGTTTTATAAATTTTGCAATATTCACTATAGAAAAATCTCAAACAATTTATGAAATACTAATAAAACCAATACCAAACATTATTACAGAGAAACTCGATAGCAAGCTAAACAGAGTTATCTCACGGCCTACAGCTCTCAATATAGCTTCGACCTAAAATTTGAAAATCATTCACGTTCGAACGTCAGCACCCCCGTAGCTTCGCGTACAAATATAAATGCATAGCTTGTAAAATTTAATGGTAATCGCTTATATTTCAGGCGTCGGGTCTTCCAGAAAGACAAATGCAGTACCGCTCGGTTTACCACCACTGGTTCTATCGCCGTGAGGTGGAATCCAAGACGCTATGGATTCCATTCTCGATGCACGACAGCCTCATTCTCGAGGAAGTGCACAACTCAAACGAGATCAGCCCGGAGACAAAGGTCGCCACCGATGGTGGCAGATTCGATGTCGAAATTCTGCGGTAAGATGATAAAGGTTTCTGCCTATTTATGAAACAAAGCGTCCTTATGCGTACTGATAGTATTATTATATTAAAAATCAATATTATTAAGTAAATGGAAATATAATAGTTGACTAAATTAGCGCTAAAGTTAAAATTTCTTTTTATAACTAAACAAATTATAACACACAAATTTTTTGTCTGAAGTTGAGTTCTTTGTTATTTTTATTGAAAATTTGTTTCAATCCAAACATTGTTTACTTATAATACCATATTTATGTAAAAAAAATGAGTTGCAAAATTTCTTCCAACGCAATCAGAACCATTTACTAATTAATTTTCTTTACATCCAGACGTCAACGTTCACCAGTCTACTGGACCGGTCCTGTCACAGAAGTCCGCCGTTGTTCCTGGTTCTACAAGGGTCCTGCGGAATCCCGCTACACTCCCTACGAGGAAGGCGTCGCTGCTCGTCTCGAAGAGGAATTCAAGCAAGCCTGCACGACCAACAACTGGAACAGACGGGTTGACCTCAACAACGGCGAGTACATCATCTTCCACAGTCCGACCGTACAGGTGCACTACCTGCAGGCCACCACGCCGGAGATGGCCGCCTCCTGGGGCAACAATGCGGTAAATTTACTTATCTTATTCTTTCGCAGAAGCTTTTGTTGATTTATTATACAGAGAGATTTTGCCGTGTACTTTAGAGCGTTTTATAAGTTAACTAAGCTTTTTGTACGTAAATCTTATAAATTAACTTATGTGCTTGTCCACTTTTTGCTCGATTTTTTCAAGCGCCTTGTAATAATGTTATGTTTGCTTTTTATTATTATTTGAAGCACGAATATTATGTTTGCGAAATTTCGTTTCCAAAGTCACTAGGTACGATTAAGAACTTTTTTTTTTATACAAAAAATTTCATTTAAGTTTTGACATAAAGTTCTTAATTGAACATTGTATGGAAAACACTAGCGATCTATTCTTATTTTATGTTATCAACTCACGAGCAATTATTCGAATCTACTCGCGAATTCTAGCTAGTTTTGCTTTTTATTATTTTTTTCTGGCACATAACCAAAGAACAATGACCACGCATGGTTCTTTTGCAATCCTGATGCGACACGCAGGGTTCAGAGGACAATGCGTATTTGCAGGGTAGCGCGAGTAGACCTCGCGTCGTCAAGCGCGGCATGGACGAGTTCAACCTCGACGACGGCGAGCCCGAGAAGGTCGATCATCTTCTGTTCCTCGTTCACGGCATCGGCAGCGTCTGCGATCTTAAGTTCCGCAGCGTCGAGGAAGTTGGTAAGCTTTTTTTCTGTTATTTGATATGCCAAAGATAGCGTTTTTATATAAAGTTTGGTAAAATAATTTTTATTAAATTTAAGAATAAAATTTTAGTGCAATACTCTTCAATTTATTGAAAAGTCTATTAAACAGTTTATAAACCTTATTTATACATAATTAGCAATCACCAACTAAATTAATTTTATTTTCCCACAGTTGACGAATTCCGTAGCATATCCTTGCAACTCGTTCAATCCCACTATCGCACTTCAAGCGAGCACGGCATCGTAAACCGTATCGAGGTACTTCCGATATCCTGGCATGCAACCCTTCACTCGGGCATTGACAAGAAGCTCCAGGTCATCACTCTCGAGAGCATCCCGAAACTTCGTCACTTTACTAACGACACTCTCTTGGATATACTTTTCTATACAAGCCCGATATACTGCGAGACAATTATGCAAACTGTGGGCAATGAAATGAATCGTCTGTACTCGTTGTTCAAAACGAGGAATCCTGAATTCGAAGGAAACGTCTACTTGGGAGGTCACTCGCTGGGCAGTTTGATCGTATTCGATTTACTCTGCCATCAGAAGCCACCTGAAGAGGAAGCAAAAGAGAATGGAGAGGCCGAAGACAAAGGGGAGACTAATGTACGTAGTTGATTTTATTATTATAAAAGCTAATTCAGAATCTGATATATAATTAGGTTTGACGATAATATTAAAATGAGTAAAAGAAGCTTTTACCGTTTACTTTTATGATTTATATAATATTATAAAGAATTTATTTCTATTAAATCGACGTGCGATATATGTGCGACTTGCAAAGTAATTAGAACGGTTTCCAAAGCTAATATCATCGCTGACATTTTTTCTTATTCTAGGTATAAAACTTTATGAATAATTATGTTCAACAGAATATAAGCTTGTTAACTTTTATTAACTTTTATAGTTTCAATAAATATAAAAATTATTATTTAAGCCTTACCAATAAAAAATGCTTAAACGTTGTCAGCGACGAACCAAATAAACAAAAATTTACGTATTGTACAGACATATAAGAAATAAATTAAAGCTTAAGTTTATCTATGCAAAGAATAGCTATTGTTGATACAAGTGCGAAGAAATGATTTTATCGTCGTGTGGATGTTTGCGCCCGAGCGAAGCGAGGGTGAAAAGGCCACATGAGGATAAAATCACTTTCTTAATCGTGTATCGAATATTATTTTTTGACACGATGTTTGGGAAGCATAATTTAGGGCATGCTTTTTTATTCAAGCGTGCGCGAAAGCGAATTTTGCGTATGGAGTGTGAAAAAAAACATAAATTACCAACTATATTCTATTCTAGAGCGACGATGCGTCAGGTATCAAGCCCCTCGCGGCTCCCGTCCTCAAGCGTAAGCTCAGCAAGAAGGTGAGCTACGTAATGGGCATCGCGGGCACCGGCCAACCCTTCATCAACTATCCGCAGCTGGCGTTTCACCCTCAAGCATTTTTCGCCCTCGGCAGTCCCATCGGCATGTTCGTGACGGTGCGTGGCATCGATAACCTTGGCGAGGACTTCACCCTGCCTACTTGTCCGGCGTTCTTTAATATCTTCCATCCATTTGATCCGGTGGCCTACCGCGTCGAGTCGCTCGTCACGCCCGAGGCACACAAGTACAGGCCTAAGCTGATACCTCATCATAAGGGCAGAAAGCGAATGCACTTGGGTAAGTTGACGCAATTAGTTAATGTGCTTGCAATATTGTTGACAATTTTGATCATAAATGATTTTGTGTCGTAATTTAATATTACAAAAAATATAACAGAAAATGCATGGTAAAATCAATTCTTAAATAAGCATTTAATATTTATATTTTGCACGTTTTTACGTTTATTTCCAGACAACGTTAAACATTATTGACTCATCACTTTTATCTTATGTGTGAAAATTGCCGAAATAAACTTTCCTCGCGTTCTTTCAGAATTAAAAGAAACAATGGCACGCGTAGGAGCGGACTTAAAACAGAGATTACTGGAATCGGTGCGGAGCACTTGGAATTCTGTTTACCAACTGGCGATATTCCACAAGCAAGATAATCAGACTTTAGAGCAGGAAATCGAGAAGGTCGTAGAGGAACAGTTGAATAATCCTCCGTCCGAGCACTTGCGGTCGCAGCCAGCCAATGACGAAGCCGATGTTGACTTAAAAATTGGAAAGCTGAACGGAGGCAGGAGAATCGATTACGTTCTTCAAGAGGCGCCTCTGGAGTATATCAACGAATATCTTTTTGCACTGACTAGCCATGTTTGTTATTGGTATGCAAATTTTTATTATATTAGGAGTATTTTATTTATAAATTCTAGAATCTATTTGCATAAAGAAGAATCTTATTATATTTATTTTTTAATTTGCGCGTATATTTAATTCATAACCTTGCTTATTTCAATAGGGAATCCGAGGATACCATGCTCATGATTTTAAAGGAAATTTATGGGTCCATGGGTATTCAGACTGACACCCAACTGCCTCAGCAAACGTTATCAATCGAGCGAGTCTCGACACCTTCAATTTCGGCCTCGCCCAGCAATGTTACCTCGCCCACTTCACCGACTTATGGTATGGATCCGACGGCACCGATTGCGGCGAAACCCGTCGGACCACCACCGACCACCGGTTTTGTGAGAAAATCTTGATCCGAGACGATGAAGTTGTATCATCACCCGTTGTGACGGTCGAAATGAAGAAGGGTGCACGAATATTAAAAAAAAATCATTGTTTTGTTGATACCCATATAACAACCAACGAAATGTTTACAACAAAATGGATTGAAAATCAAAAGAAACCATATGTAAATATTTTAATGTCGTATGATTTTTTAATTGATTAGTTTTAGTAGAGTTTTTTATGTTTTTTCTTAGATAGTATATAAAAAATATTCCATATAGATAAAAAAAACAAATTATGTTACCTATTGCTATATATAATTAATGAATACATATTTAAATTTTTAATTAAACGAAATATTATATTTGAATTTTTCGATTTAAATAAATATTTACATACGTATTAAAAAAACCGTATGATGATTTTCAATAATTACATAACTAGATTTGGTTTTTTGTCCTCTAAAAATCAAGTTATATGTTTTGTTCTATTATATGTATTATTTTATGATGTGAATATGCAGACACTCGTAATTTATATTAACTTTCTTGTGAAAAGGACTCGATTTCTTGGTACAACAGTACTAATTAGTATTAAATTATTTTTATTTCAATCTACTGTAATCTTTAAGAAAATGTCAACGGGCGTAAAAAATCATCGAATACAATGTATTAGTATTTAGAAGTGTATTTATAATTGATATAATTACATTTTCAATATAAAAAATCTTATTTTTTCTTTTAAAGTTCGAGAAACTTTGCGTTGTATGTCTAAGTTTCGAGTTAATATTCTAAATATTAATTTGACCGATTTTTAAAAACTATAATTTGAGTATTTTCCGCGTTTTCGTAATTATTATATTACTATCGATATTTTCATGAATAATAAAATAAAATTTTAAAGTATATAATTATTTAAAGTATATTTCGTTACATATTTCAAACTCATATTATCTATGATAAAAGATAAAAAAATGTCCATATCACCTTTTTTGAAAAACCGAATATGAGTCCTGGTCACAGGAAGGTTGAAAATATTAAAAGATTAGTCAATTTGTAATTTTTTGTTTGTTTGGGTATCGACACTGAGAAAAGAAAATACAAAAGTTTCAACGAATTTCTGAACAATATTATAGTTATATTCTGTAGAATTTGCAATCAATAAGGTTTCGTTGGAATCAATTAGATCGATGCAGGCATCGTAAGCAAAGTTGTTAACAAATATTGCAAATGAAGTTTCTTAATGTTGTGACTGCATTAATTCTTGACAGTCTGAAGATTATCTTAGGTGACTATTAACTATAATAATAATTTTATAAATGAGAATATTCATTATGTTTAAAGTATGTAACTGCTAAACTTTCTTATAACTGCTGTCTTCGTAAATACTATTTAGAAATGCAATTATGTCAGATAGAGAGAAAGAAATTTATTATATGAGATAGTATGCGTGAACATTGTGAATATTAGAATGAGCGGTACGAATTCTAAAAACAAAATTTGTAAAAGACTGCGAGAAACAACTGACCGATCATAAGTTTTTACCAGATAGTCAGTTTTGATCGGGAACTCGATGTCTATTAGCCTCTGACGAACGAAAAAAAAATTTAATAAAAAGCATATTCTTGTAATATCACTGTCTTTTGATTTAATCCTGTTTAAAAACTTGATCATTTTGCTATCCAGATTACACGTACGTTAATGTTAAGCTGAAATATTATTTATATATATATATATATATCTAAGACAAACTTAAGCACATTATTTTTTAAATGCTAAAATAATTATTTTTTCTATTCATTTCTACACCACATTACTCACAATGCGTCCAACATATTGATATGAAAACCAAATCAAAATAACGATGTATTGACGTGCTTACTGTCATATATCGCGAATAGTTAATTGATTGTCCCTTCGTTATTTCGGGAGCATATACACGACCGCCAACTACTTTGCGTTTCACGTACGCGCTCGTAAAAGTCACGTACGACGCGCTGGATTTTCAACAATGATTTATCGCCCCCGCGTGTCTGTCTAGGGGAAAGTCCTTGCGTTTTTTCTAGCAAGCGACGCAGTTTTCTCTTCGGTGGATATCTTCTTTAAAAGTGGAGAGTTGCTTCAAAAGCGTTGAAGATGTTTTTTGGTATATTTATGGAGATACCGCGGAGGATGATAAAGTAATAAACTGGTTTGATGGCTTTTCGAGTTCGGAATTGGATGATTGGCTGCTTTATTATACCATTATGTTGTAAATAAGGATGAAAAGCTGCTTACTTGTTTTAACATGACAAGGAAATCATGTTAATTATGCAATTGGTTAAAAATAAAAGATATACTGCTTTGACCGTTTTGAAAACACTAGAGTGACTTTCTAGTAAAGTATGGATAACCTCTATAATACTTTTATTTATAAATCAATGTTAAAGAAGTGATAATAGAACTAAAAACGTTTTCGAACCAATTTGATAAAATTAGATTATACGAAAAATTACATTATAATAATCTTATCCTCATTGTAAGAATAAATAAAAATAATAAAGAATTAGAAACGTTATGATATTACATTAGTGTTAATTCAATTGTAATAAAATTGAATGGTTCAGTGCAATCTCATTTAGAAACAACTACATATCGAAATACAATATTTTAACCGACTACTGTCTGAAGTTATTAAACAAAAAAAGGCATCATTTAAACCTGTCGCATGCACCGTGACACATCGATCCCTCCATTCCCCACAGGCTCGCGACTTTTCCTCAACATATATTGGTGATGCCGAAATCTTGCGCGCTCCACATAAAATACAAAAAAGCGCCCCGTCCGTCGTATCTTTCCGCGATCATATCACGATTCCCCTTACCCAACATTTCAAAATCTCTCTATACACATACACCTTTTATTCTCTATTTTCTATATACTATATATATCCGCAATATCGCGCAAGTACGTATAAAGAAACGTAGAAATAGAGACGTAAGCGTTTGCAAATGAAGCCGAAGACAACGCTGAAACTTAACAACGAGCGAGTGATTTACCGCAGGAGAAGGCGAGAGGAGAGAAAAAAGCCACGGGCGACTTTTACGGCGTCAGCTACTCGCGCGAATTATTTACAGCGTTCGCGCGCGCGTGAGGGGCCCTTGAATAAAACGCGCCAGGAGCTCTCGCGTAGCCTATAAAGCGCTCGTAAATCTTCGCATTTTTGTACAATTTCATTCGCCGTGCATGCGCGCAGTGCTATATTTGTGTACGTGTGTGGCGCAAGGTGCTGCTGCACTGTTCTATGTGTGCAAGTGAAAAGAAACGCACCCTTGACTTGAGACGCACACGCGTGTGGCACTGCGTAGATTATATATGCGTAGAGGTGCTGCTTGAAGATACGGATTTTAGAAGGAGTGAGAAGAAGGTGGGAGTATGTAGGTGGGTAAAATATTTTCGGTTATTTTGATGATTTTGAAAAATGTAAATGTTAATATGTATTTTGTAATTATCGTCGGATACACATGCATAAGTATTTGTAATTACCATAAAAACAGATATAAAACATTTTAAGAGATTCTACAAAGTAATCAAGGACTATTTTTCTTACTATTATTGGAAATATTTATATTTTTGTCATTCTCCAAATTTTCATTCTGCTTAGAGTTATATTCATCTAAGGATATTGAAATTAACAAGAGTAAATTTAGGGAAAAGCGTATAAAATAATTGCATTTTGATAGTAGTGTAAATCTAAAAATGTCTTGATATCGTTACTTAGAATTAACACGATTATAAAGTTGTACCGGCTTTTTCATCAGGCTTTTATCTTATAAAAGAAATGTACATAGAAAGTACTATGCTTACATAGAAATTTAGCACTCTTCAACTATAAGCTACCTTACGGTACGCAGGAAGTATCTACTTAAAGTAATGGAGAAAATATATAAACGATTGAGCGTATCAAAATGTTATTTTCAAAGAATCATTATAAGCGAATATATTTGAAAAATTACGTAAGTCTCCAAAATTATTATTTTTTAATTGAATTCGCAAGTTATTTCAAAGAAAAGCCACAAGAATTCGTTTCACACTTTTTTTGTAGTTGTAAGATAAATCTTGCGAAATGAACGCATAGATCATTAACATGGCATCAAATATAGTATTTTTATGTAAGATGTAATTCTCTAAAACTGACTTATTTCCTAGTTTTGAAAATAAGAAGAACCACAAAGCTAAAAATAAACTAAAGACTTCCTTATAAGTATAACTCTGGGGTATATTTTTTCTCATCATTCAAAACTAAAATTTTTTGTTTTCAAGAAATCATAAATATAAAACACTATGTTTATTTTTCGACAGCAAAACGTAAATATTAACTGCCTACATATGTTTCTCTGATAACTGTGTTGTTTTATTGTTACGTAAAAATTTTCCTTTTCATGAGGTACGCCATTGTCAATAACGGAATCATTAAAAAAATTGCGGATAACAATGTATTGATATGCGTATATAGTGTGTCTGTAATAAACAAAATCAGAAGTCGACTTTGGATGGATCTGATTGCCGACAGATAAGATAAGCTTAGCGGAATGAGGTAATATAACAATTGTTGATACAAGAGGAACCGATTAAACATTGAATTGCATGCGAATGACTAATGCTTCAATACCAAATGAGGGAATCCCCTTTTATAATTTGGGGTTCCCTCACTACAACATTGAGAGGATAATATGTGTGCAATCTTTTTTTTATCTACAAACGAAATGGCTTGAAGGTTTTAATTATGCATTAGATTAAAGTATAATACACAATTCTTTAAAATTTAACAATAGATTTATTAAATATCAGTAAATAATAATCAATGTGATTTTTGAATTTGAAAAAAAAAATTAGAATAGAACGTCATCTGATTCATTATATCTTCCAGGTCGAGGCGAAATTCTACTTGCTATTCTATTTAAATGATTCCGTCGGGGCAAACGCAACGTCCTCCTAGACAGCGGCATCTACCGCAGTCGCGGTTACTACTACATCTGGCCTCTGTAAATGATGAATATCATATTCAATATTTAATCTTCTTTTTAGTGTCCACGAATAGTGTTTTACTTATTTTTGAAGTTTGTCGAATAATATTTTTTATGACACAGACTTCTTAAAACGCATATTGAAATTTGTAATAATAATGACTATTGCTAATAACAAAACTAACGCAATAAATCTCGAATTAAATGTGACGCATTTGTGGAAAATGCAGCTTACTATTCTTTATTAGTTTGTTTATAAATTTATGCGAAAATAAAACGTAAAACGCGGAGGATTCCACTTGCGCGCAGCTTAGCCTTACCCAAATTACTGTAATTTATATAGTATAAATTGCTGTTATTTTGGTAGTTTTTAATATTTTGTAAGTTTTTTTTACTTCAACAATTTTCGCACTGAGAAAGAATTAAAACTACAGTTTAACAACAATTATCACAATGAAAATCCCACCAATTATCAAAACTTGATGGTTTACCGTAAGTACTTTATAAAAAATTTTATAAGAAATATTCAAAGATCGAATACTTGAAAAATTGTTTCAAACTTGAACAGATGGTATAGTTTTTACAGAAGAGTACTTACCAACGATGGCCACGTTGCCAAGAAAACAGACGATGAAGGTTACTAAGAGCAAAAGGTAAGGGAGCATCAGGCTCATGTTGATAGGGTTTGTGTTGCTTATACTGAGAGACTATTTGACTGAAAATGGCTCTATCGAATTTGACAGCTCGATCAATGCGGGATGCTTTTATACACGGTGTATCATATTGTGATAACTTGGACCTAAGAGGAAAAAGATTGGAAAAATACATCGCTGTGAACCCAGGTTAATACCCTTGAAATTCTCGCTACCTACATATATTATATAACAATAGCATTAAATGAAAATATACCCGGTAAAAAAAGTTTAACTAAAAAAAATAGCTGTAAGTAATAGGTGAAAAATATAACTGTATTGCATGGAT
>JAYJLV010033276.1:0-27534 GCA_036873485.1 Torymus texanus | reverse complement strand
TCTCTCTCTCTCTCTCTTTCTCTCTCTCTCTCTCTCTCTCTCTCTCTCTCTCTCTCTCTCTCTCTCTCTCTCTCTTCGTCTCTTGGTTCGGGTATGAAATCGCTTCTTCTGCACTTTTTGGCAAACGTTCGTGACGCCATTGCGTGTGCATTTTTTAAAAGACACGAAAGAATGTGTTAAAACTTGAATGTATATAGAAGACCGAAGAAAGCGAGAAAATCGTGATTGTGAAACTATTGATGACATTGCGCGCGTACACGACAAAAAAGGACACCAAAAGTTCGTATGTATAAACGAAGTACGCGTGTAATTTCGAATATTCGAGAAGTGGTATATAGTAGAGAAGAGAACACATTCTAATTCGGATGTACAGACGACAAAACAAATTTCGTGGATTCGATCGAGCGCCACGGCGGGTTATTCGCAAGATGGTTGCATCGGTCGAGATGAAAAAGTTTATTGCTTATTGATTTTTCAGTTGCACCAGTCTCTCAGCGTTGCTGTGATGGGACGAGGGACTATATATTTCTGGATTCTATTTTGAAAACTTCCATGCGCGGTTTTACGATCGTGTATTCATGGAGCGGTAAAGTAGTTGCGATAGAATCCAACCGACTCGAAATATGCAGAGAGCAGAGGGCAATAAAGAGAGAGAGAGAGAGAGAGAAAGAACGGACGTATATTCCATATTGCAAGCGTCGTATAATGATTCCACTCTGCGCATTCTATGTGATAATAAAGCCCTGAATTTTGTGTAATTTAATAGTACTGACCAGAAGTATTTCTCACCTCCCGAACGTATATTTGACAAAAACTTTAGAATAATGTTATTTTTTGAGCAAAAAAAAAATAAATCCCTTAGGATTGGGCTCTAGGGACAAAAATAGAGAAGTTTGCTGAAATAGATAGAAGAAATAAGTGTTCCATGGAGACGTAAATCAGCCGTTATATAAAAGTACCAAAATAATACAAGAATAATAAATGGAAAGTAAAGTGGAAAAAGCTTTTATTTAAACTTCAATAAAAATATTGTTACCAATGAAAGTTATAAGCAATAAATATAGTTAAAAATATCACTATAAAAATCGTTAAGAAATAAAAGAATTTTCAATCATATTGCTTACTTATAGCTTTATAAGGAATTAATGTATTCGAACGAATCAGAGCTTAAATTAAAGCTTTTCCTACCTACTTTCGGTTTATTTTTGTATGCTTATTCTGACATTTTCTCCTATCGAACTTACGAAGCTCTTCGTGGATATCTATATCCCTTAGATATTCGAAACCTCTACAGTTCAATTATCGAAACCATAAAACAGATATTCATTGATTTAGAACGAAAAATCATATCCTAAGATTTCAGCGTAATCTTTAATGAAGTGATGACAAGCTGCCATTATATCTATAGTTCTTGATCCGAATATAAATATTCAATTTCACATTCGTGTAATCCAAATTGCCTTATATCAAATTTTCACATCACAAAATGTACAACAATCACTATATTATTTATATATATATATATATATATATATATAACGTGACACATTTTCCAATACTAACCACGACATCCTTACATCTCGAACACACGCCGTTATATATATAATAACCCAAATAACCGAAACGAAATAAAATATTTACAACAATTTCCCACGCTCTTTCGCGTTTTTTCCAACACTTAAAATAAATTTCCAGCCGAAGAAGAAGAAGAACACGCACTTTCAATTTCGTTCGCACGAACCTCTAACCCAACGCGTATATATCTATAAGGACCTAAGGTTCACCCAATTTCGCACACAGGCCATTATACGTTGTTCCCAGCCGCGCTCACACCTTTTTATCTCTCTCTCTCTCTCCTTCTTTGCCACGTACAAAATTTTATATAGCAAGCTGAAGAAACCTTGTAGTACTAGAAACAGCAGTAGCAGAAGCGGGAACAGCAACGAGTCACGTTTTCAACCGGTAAGCACGTATTGCCCTGTCCGTTAGAGAAGACAAAGGAGGCTAGAGAAGGAGGAGGAAGCTTATCGACAGTCGTGTATCGACAGGCGAAGAGAGAGAGAGAGAGAGAGAGAACCATGCGGCTTTGCGATTTTATACGTGCGAAGGGTTGTGTGTGCCTGTAAAAACGGAAAATCGAGTCGTCGGCTGACACAAAAGTAATTTCTATATCGTCAGCGAAGGCTTACGGAGGAAGGAGAGGAAAGGATGCGGTATAGTTTACAGGAGTTGTTTATGTAGCCGATGCGACAACAGTGTATATATATATATATATATATATATATATACACACGGACGACGCTTGATTCGAGTTCGGCCTGCATTTGTCGTCGTCACTGCATATATATCGTAATTGCGACAGGTGATTATCGGTGGTTACCACTGTTTGTGAAGGTCTCTACGATATTCAGCCGTTAAACAGAAAAGAACGTATGTATTTATGATCAGTGGTATCTCTGTATATATCTGTGAGAATAATATACGTATCGATAAAAATATACGATTTTAAAAGACAAACGAACGTGTTCATTTGCCCAATGCATCTGCGCATAAAATACTATAATTACGGCTTATATAAGAAACTCACTACCCTATTTGTACTTTTAATTTAACAAACTAACAATTCGTGAAATATCACTTTTACGAATATATATATATATATATATATATATATAAAAAAACATTTTTCCGATATTTATAATTTGCTTCTGCTTTATTGACAGCTTCTGATAGGAAAAAACAAAATGTAGCGCACACTCGTTTTCTAGAGTAAATATACGGCCTGACATCGCGCGCGAGCGCATATAACGATTAGGATGACACGAATCGACATCTAAAATTAACCTTTCATCTGGAAATTGCGTTTTCCCTATATATATATTGACTACACACACACACATACTTCGACGATTATAAATACTATTTGCGACCTAAAACTTTTGCAAAACTTATAAAATACTTTAACCTAAAATTGTCATCACCCCTCATAGATAAAAAAAAGTTATATACGTATACGATATCAGCGTTAAAATCAGAAAAACTTCGCTCTTCTCTCTCTTTCCATCGCGTAGGCAGCAGCAGCAGCAGCAGCGGTGGTAGTGGTGGTATGCGGTAGAGATAAATCAACGCTCGTTTCGATACCACGCGTCACTCGCGCTCTTTCCGCTCCTCTCTCTAGCGTTAAGAGCTATGTATCATCAACGCGCTGAGCGAGAAACTCGCGGCGAAAGGGAAACATCGGCGCGAATTTCCATATAAATTCGCTACGATACACCTTCACACACAGACACCAGAGAGGAAGTGAGAGAGGGAAACAAAAAGAAAAAGGATAGTAAAAGCGTGAGGGAGACAATGGCGCGCGGTCAGAAGCATACATGCAATGGATTTTCCGGTCGACGCGCGTTCCTGCCGATTCGATATTTCCTAACGAGTCTCTACGGGTGCGCACTTTCAATTACCGGCTCTCTAACTCTGATTACGCGTACTTTTTTTTTCCAAAGTCACCTGCGCGTACTCCCGTGCTTCGATGCATCGAACACGTGATCGATTACGGTCGTCGTTCTTTCCCTCGATCCCTATATCTATCTGTCTATCTCACTCCCTCTCTCGCTTTTTTTTCGATACTGCGTTGCTGTACTATACGAGTGCGATATACGAGAGAGTCGAAAGGGCGACACTGTATGTATATATATACATATAGAAGCGTATTCGTTCGTTTGTACGTATATATAACGAAATCTGGCTTTGTTTGCGAATGGCGTACGTGTTTGCCTTGTGTAGAAGGATTATACATTCTCGAGGTTCCTTTTTTTTCACAAGCATGCTATTGTTTCACAGTATCGGTTAGTGATCTAATACATGGCGATATTTTAGGTGTGGAATGATGAAGATAAGTGGGTCATAAAATGGAGATGTTAACGTTTGAAAGATATATGAAAGTAGAATGGAAATGGAGACGTTTGAATTGAGTATCAAGGGTTACGCCATGGTTTTCTTTTATATTAATTTAAGTTATTGGACATTTTCTGTAATATCGAATTTTAATTTTAATCACACACTTACGTATCGAAGACAACTATAGTAGTAACTACCACTGTAACTCACCTGTAACAAAAAGAAAAATCAAGTTAAAGATTAACATTTTTCTTTGCAATAAAGTAGAACGTATAGATCAAATGTATATAGCAATAGATTCCTATTAGATTGGCAGCAGATCTTTCTTTTTTCAACGTTTATTTCATTTGAAATTCAGACACGCGCGTAACGTGAGAGTTCAGAAAAAAAAACATAGTAAATACGAAACTTTAGACGTCAAATGTCAATGAAACGAATCGAAATCCGAAACGCCCGATATATATATATCGGTAAATGTCGAAAATCGTGGGTGTATTACGTGGAAATCAACTCACGTTGCGGCGCTTTAAGCGTGGCTGTGCAACTACTACTACTGCAGCTACTGCGGAAAATGCTACAAAAAATAAATGACCTTGCAGCTGCACGTTACACCTAACCCTTACAACCTATACTTTATATAGAGGAAGGAATTTACGTCAAGCTCGTTTGATCGAAAATTTGAAGTTTCGTGTACAAGCATAAGCAATATAGTATAGCTCGAAAGTATAAAAATTTTAGATTTTCATAATAAAAAAAAAACTGAAATTTTTATCTTCGAAATAAATATAAAAAAAAAGGTTTGACTCTAAAAATAAAACTTTGATTTTTATTATTGTTAAATAAAGAAACATTTATCATTCGATCTTAAACACAAACTTACCCCCACCTATTATACTCTCTATTCCACAGTTCTCTAACCCAATTAAATATATTCATATACATATACCTCTGGTATCGTACTGCGATCTCATAAGTACAAATAGTATATATACCTCTACAACAGTACGCCAAAATTTCCCGTATACCCTCAAGACACGCGCGAATTTAACCGGGCGATTGCGTCGCTGTGCACCTTATTTATTTGATTACCAATTACGCGCACACGCGCCTTAACCAGCTCACCTCTCAATTCTGCTCTCCTAGCGTAAATAGCGCCGTGTACCGTCGCAAGGCAATTACACAACACGAGAGGGCGAGAATTAGGCAATCGTTTGTATTCGCTATTAAGCTCCTGTGTGAGCGCGCCTCTGGCTTGTTAAATACGCGCTTACGCCGGAAGTAAAGGAGGAATTCGTTAGCGCCTCGCCTCGGTAAACGATAAAATTTGTGGTCGACGGGGGTTATATAGCTAAAATTTCATTAACACTTTCCGCCCACGGAATCGATGACGAATTTTTTTTTTTTTTTTGCCTTCCGGTATGGTTGAACGCCATTTTTTTTATATATAATGAAGATGTTGAAATTTTACGATTCGATGTTTCTGGTTTCCTGGTTCCTTTTGAATCGAACGAACGTCATTGATATAATGTGAATGTGTAACGCGTGAAGAGTAAAAAATATACTAGAAAAATTATTATCTCACTGTTGAAGTGACGTCAAATGCTCTTAACATGTTAAAAATATAACGAGGAGAATGAAATTTTCCCCAAAAAAGAAGAAAAAACACACAGCGATGCAAGCGAATCTATACGTATATAACACTAATCTCATATATCAAAGCCGCGACATCGTACCCGACTTATAACCTCCGATAAGTCGCAATCCCCACTATTAAATCACTGATCAACCTCAAGATTCTAATAACTCTATCTCTCTCTCTCTCTCCTCTCATCGCGCGATATCACACCGCGCCATACCGGCATACCTCAAACGCCCACATATATACATACACCTAAACCACTACTACTACTACTATATACGGTTTCACGATCAAACGAAGATCCAAGCTAAGCACGCACCACGCGCATGCGAGAGAGAGAGAGAGAGGACCTCCTGACTTCCGGCAAATTGACTCTCGACTTTCGCGTAATATTCCGCTCTGGCAGATTGCCGGGGGATTGCTTTATCGACTGGCTCTCTCTCTCTCTCTCGCTCACGAAGAGTCGTCGTCTTCGTCGTCGTCGTCCTCCCTTACCCCTCTAGCGAAACGAGATTTCGACTTGACTCCTCTCGAGTCCTCCTCCTCTCTCTCTCAGTTGCCAGGGTAGGTTTCTTCAGGCGACTTTGCATGAGTGGCGCGTGTACTTTCCGCGTTCGTGTGTGTGTGTGTGTGTATATATGCACTTTGACAGTTGTGCTAGTGTGCATATATATATATATATATATATATATGTACGCGTTTACGTATCATGAATGTAAAGTATATGAGGATATTCGTTGCGACGTGCAGCTGCATGGAGTAGTTGTTCATTTGTATTGAGATGTGGAAGTAGTACTGGTCATAGGTATAAGGTATTCGTATAGTAACAGGGTAAAATATTGTCGCGAAAAGGTTGGTAAAGATTTCAGCGTGTATTTATATAGCATAACTTCAATTTTTCTTCCACGATGGTAGATGAAACATTGACTTTTCTACTGATTTTTTTTTCTCTTAATCCTCATTTACTTGAGATTTCCCTTTGGACTTCATTTTCTCACTTCAAATTCTTTTTCTTCTTCAACTTCTAATACTTCGAGAAGTTCGAACAAGTTCAGTAAATATAATTCTTTGCAATTTTCTATGTTTAACTATATACACTATAAACCTCACCAATTCCTATAATACCCTTATTTAAAAAAGAATGCAAAAATTTCCAATCCATACATTTTTCATCAATTAAAAAGCTTCCATTACAAAAAAGATAAAGAAACCCACGCGATAATCCTACCACTCCAACCCCTGAGTATACACTTCCGCGGTATATTCAAACCAATTCCCGCATAAATCGACCGGAAATCAATGTCCTCCATTTCCAACTTCCACAAATCCCCTACAACAGCAATAAATCTTATCCCGCAGAACTGAAGCACCATAAAATATAAAGTCGGACAAAGACAAAGAGACTCTCCCTTTCTCTTTATCTATACATACATACATACATACATATATATATATATATATATAGACTTACCATGAACACGACTGATGTTGTTGGAGACTTTACTACGGGCATCCGCTACGGTGCCATCGTCGAAGTAATAGTACAGCCCGTGGTGTCGTCTCTGATAGCTTGCTATGACGATAGTCGTCGCTGTGGCCAGCATTAAGAGTAGCCTCGACCCCCAAGCTCGGCCCAAAGACATCCTCCCTCAACAATCGCATCCCCCGGCGGTTCGAGGTCAGTTCCCTCTCCTACCGCCCTTTTTCGTTCCACTGTTCTCCTTGACTCTCTCGACGCTGTGAACACAAACGCGTTGTTGTTGGCCTTATAGAGCAGTAGACGCGTACGAGATTTCTACCGTAGCTCGCCGACTCCAGTTCTCTACTGCTGCTGCTGCTCTTCTGTAACAAAAGCAAAAGCGAGAGTTCGCACTGTTAGCGATGTACACGTTTTGGTGGGTAATTAATTGGACGTGATTGTGTAGTGGTAGTTGTGGTGGTTGTGTCGTATTCTATAGTTTTCTTTGGGTTGGGGGAATGGACATTTAGCGAAATGAGAATTGTGAAATGCAGAGTATGTTGGTGAGAGGAAATAGAGAGAGGTTATAAGGAGGTGGAACTGGAGGAGAGTTGCATTATTTGATATTCTTTTTATCAAAGATGCGAAGTTCGGGCTTTGTTGATCGTATTTTAATGTAAGGTATATTTTTAAAAATTTCAGAAACAAAGATATTATATACTTTTTCATGACATATTTCGTAAGTAAAATAATAATGCTTATGAAAAAAAAATTCTATCGACAAAAGTCAAGTACGACAAATTTTCATTCATCACGGGATCATTTTCAATAGATTCAGGGTTCACTCAAACTCCTCCCGTCGAACGCTCATTCAACTCAAAAGTACATCCCACTTCTCCTTCTATTTCCCGTTCCCTATAATACCACACCCTACACAGACAAGGATTTCAGCGTCGCCGCTCTTCAAACGCTTTCCCGCCACGCGCCGACGCATTAGATCTCCTTACCTACCGACTTCTCTCTTTTCCCTCTACATATACACACACATACGTATTATACACTACAACTGGAAAACCCTTGGATTTCGCACGCGAGTTTGCTCTTCACTCGTCACGCTATTCCGCAAAGGAGTGTAACTACACGTTAATTAACCACATCTCTCTACGTGGGATTTTACACACGTGGGACGATGGAACGATACTTCAACGGCTGTGTAGCGCGATTTTACTGCTGTGAGTATTGTTTTATACGGTAGTGCGCCTGTGCTGTAATTCAATTTCACGGCGTTGGATTCACGGCGATTGTTTCGCCATTGTAACAATGCGATTTCGAAAAAGTGAGGAATCCCAAACGCCTGTGTTTTGTTTCGGGCTGGGCGTTCCGGTGTTGTGGGTACATTATACCGACAGTTTGGTTGAAATAAATAGATTTCGAATATTTTTCCGAGGGAAAATTCCTTTTTCAGAGATCGAGGTTATGCTACACAAAAATGGGAGAAGTGATTAAATTATATTTTATCGTAAAATGCAATACATTTTCCAATTTTCATGGAGAGAAGTCAATTTTTTTTTTGTTGGAAATCAAATATTTAAGGTAAAACGGATGTTTGTAAAACCCAAAATTTTATTGTATGTTTTCGATTGGTATTGTTTTAGATTATTTAATTTTGTAATAAATAACGGTTTTCCAAGTGATTTTTTTACGTAATTGAATTAACCTATACATTGTTTCTATTCTCGTTTCGATAATAATAATAGAATAGTTAGAATTAAAAAATAAAAAAAATAAAAAAACCGGATAAATGGTTTTCATTTAGGTTAATTAGTCCAATATTAGTGTTAAGCAATGAAGTACGAATAAGTGAAACCAAAATATAAATGGGCTTTGTTAGATGTACACTGAAAATAAGTTATTAAAATTTTTAATGGTAACGGTTCAAAAACTAAAAATACTTTATATATCAACAAGAAAAGGTGGTTTAAACGTTAATATGTTAATAAATTACATAAGGTAATTTACCCGATGATAATCAGACACGTGATATTAAAATATATAACTCATTCACAATATGTATACTTCCATACACGGAGAAAAATAATATAGCAAAAATCACCATGTCGGGTTGTAAAGGTAAGACCCACTTGAGAAATACCAAAAAAAATGACTATATAACTTATGCTAAAAACTTTGAATAATTTATGGAAATTTTTACCACATCACACAAATAACTATTTTATGGAAATTTTTATTTTATATTATATCAATTCTGTTATATTTCTCAAATCTGTTTCACATTTACAATTATCACAATTTCCACCACACCATTTATCTACACGTATATACATACATCCATCATATAATTTCATATACCTTTTTCTTATATCACCACACCAACGTTTATTAACATTCTCCTTTCGCATTAAAAACCATCACCCTTTACGCTCCTAAGTATACATCCCACAGCATCACCTAATTCAATCCACCACTATGAGCACTTTTCTCCATTTCCCACAGAGCCAGCAAGTCTAACCGAAACTTCATCCTCACAGGGTTCACACACGCACGCACGCATGCACGTACGCGTAATAAATTTCCAAGCTATGCGCCGCTGGCTACTACTATGTACTTTTCGTCATAATGCACGCTCACCTCTTTGACTACCTGCAGAAGTAGAGGGTGAATTTCCACGCTGGTAAATTCGTGGTGAATTCTCAAATAAAGGGAAAATATATTCATCTTCCGAAATGCTATATATATACATACCACGATGACGACGACGACAGAGTACTGGTAATCTCCCCTTCTTCCTCTCACTATATACCAGTATCTACTTACGCGCCGCACGCCGGCCGAGCGCAATTCATCAGAGGATCCTTTGCCGTACACTACTATATATACACTCAATCTCTCTGTCTTGTGCAAAAGCAAAATGCCGCGCACTCGCGAAGCGTCCAAAACTGTCAGGGACGTGCATTAGGTTCGTAATTCTCATCGTCAGCATGCGCGTGACTATACAGTCCTTCTGTGTATATGTATATGTATATATCTATATATATATGAGCGCACGTTTATGTATAATAATATGTGTTGAACGTGAAATTAGGGCTTTGTCGGGGCGTCGCGTCGAGAGCTGCTGTAACGCTGCGCTAGAGAACCTCAACGTGAGTGGCTATGTCTATATGTGTGTATGCGAATGCATTGTTTTAGCTTGATTACGTTTAGCATTGCGGTTTGAGAGGTGTGACAAGGGTATGTATGCGTTTTAATATTTTTAATGATCCATATGTATATAGGTATGTGAATTAAAATTAATGTGTAACATTGTTGTAACGGCGATTTGGAAAATATCACATGCGCGCGGTGCTGTAATAGGAAATTTATGGTAAAGTGTAGTGCATGTAAATTACAATAATTGTAGCTGTTATCGATACTATACTACAGTTAATTGTTATTGTTTCAATTTCGAATGTTATATATAATACATATATTTAATATTCTGTAGATGCTGTTTAAAATATTAATGCGTAGTCGATATTGTATTATAAATAATATAGCTTAGTTTGGTTTAACAAATATTATATTTATTACTTATGAGATTATAGGCAATGTACAAATTTATAATTAATCAAATTATATTGCTATCGTTTGTATAGTACAACTAAACAATTAATATAGCGAAAATACATACACGAATTTCATCTAAATCAGAATCATGTTGAATAAAGATATAAAACTATACCTTTTTTCAAATTAACGACCGCTATTTAGTCAATCAGCTAAATTAAGGTTATATTTCGTATCCAAGAAGATTCACTTATTTACTTTACCTAATCCTAAGGGGGGGAGCCTCCACTCGAGCAAACCATCTAAGAAAAGGAAATTGAATTTTCGTCGGTTTCATTTGGTTAAGGAGCTTGTTTACTTATATAAATAGTACTTAAGCGCAACGCGGTGAATTATATTCTTCATCTGAAATTCCATTCTAATTTTATTCGTATGTAAAATTATGGGAATAGCAACTTCCCATTTCCAGACTTATTTACGAACTAAATATTGTTGGCGTATATACGAAATTTCGATTATCAAATGACGAAATTTAATGAAAATTAATGAAAATTTATATGATATATATAATTTAAACATTTCAATATTTGTAAGTACATTTGCAGAGTTTCAAGTAAAAAAGACCCTTATAAATATTACCAATCCTCTCGCTACCTCTACTTAATTGAATCAGCTCGGAACCACTTGACGAGAATATAGAATAGCTCTTGTACGTACATTTTCAATGCGATTCTCAACGATATATATATATATATATATATATATATATATATATGTAATATAGAGAGAGCTCCACCGCGATTAATTTGATATATACGTTTCCAGCGATGACCCAAATCGCAAAATAAAGCGTAACCTCTCTCTCTTCCTCTTGGAATCCTATAAAGGTATAAGAAGGTGAATCGTTATTCGTACCTCAACGTTATAAGAAGTTTGTCGTTCGCCTTCAATTCAGAACGCGCGAGCTCCCTCCTCTCTTCAACAATGAAGCGAGCGCTATAGGGTACGAGAAAAAGGAAAATTCCTGGAGAGTGGCTACTCTCTCTCTCTCTTGCTCCCTCGCGTTCAGACTTTACTTTTGAGTGTGTTATATACGAAAGAGCACGAAGCGAGGGCGAAAGAAAAGGATGAGGGGAGAGAGAGAGAGAGAGAGAGAGCAGGCGAGACTAGTCGCGTCTTGCCAGCTTCATTCACCGATTTCTTGTTACGTCCTCTCGTAAAGCCACGCGTGCCAACGTCGGAGTGCATTTCCCTTGAAGAGAAAGAGAGAGAGAGAGAGAAGAAAAAAGAAGAGCTAGAGATAAAGGGAAGAAGACAAAAACGCACGTGTATACAGGGGGATAAGAGGAGGAGGAGAAGAAGCAGACTGAGAGGACGAAATCGTGAAACGATACAGCTAGCCGGTGGATTTTATTATTCTCTCTATCCCATCCTACCACTACACTACGGAGATAACAACTGGCCCCATTCAAATTGCCGAGAAGAGAGAGAAAGAGAAAGGATCGACCGGACAATCTTACTCTTGTACGCTCGAGATTCGACTTTTGAAACAGAGAGAGAGAGAAGAGAGAGTTGGTGAACGCGCTACTGTGTACAGTGGTTTTCTTCTAATGCGCTTATATTCTTACAGCAAGATCCGGTTTTTCTACCTTTACACGCTGATACTACTACTACTACTATACGTATTGCGCTTTACACGAGAGAGTTTGAAATGTAGGGAAAATTCTCTACGTGTAGTTGGATTAAGGATTTTTTTCTCCTGTTTTTTCGCGAGGGGGACCTAACTTGCTTATCGTGCGCGTACTACTGGAGAGAGAGTGAGAGAGTGTGTGTTTATTTCTTGCAGTTTAAACTAGTTTTGCAAGTTAAGAGGCTGAGAAAATTGTAAAAGGAGCTGTGGAGAGGAGGGAGGAATCATTGAAGTTGGATAGATGGCGACGTGTGGCGGTGAAAGTTCGAGTTGAAAGTTAAAAGTTCTTTTGTTAAATAAACACGTCGAATTGAGAAAGAGAACGTTCCACTGAAAAAGTTGGCTAAAACCAAGAGACGTGTATGATTATAATGAAATATAAGGTAATATATATTGTTTTATCAATGTACAGTACTTTTGTTTTTGAAAAATATCTATAGAATAAAATAAATTCCATCGACTGGACGTAACCTTTTTTCATACAATTTTCGGATACCTATATACAGCTTTTCATTCTGTATATTTTATTTCTTGCAAACAGAGTTCGTTACAGTTTTACGTCATGCGTTAGGACGTTTGTTACGACGTATCCCCAGTACCGTTTTCGCGAATCTATAAATATTAAAAAGCGGATTACAATGTCAATAATTCTATCCATACATCTATACAGACAACGCGCCGACAGAATGCTAAAACGAAAGTTTTTCAACGATTTTAATACGCCGGATTAAGTGGCATTCGGATATATATATATATATATATATATATAGCAAAAGCCGTGTATTTTTGGCGGTGCGGACCGTAGCCATGAATGTTTTACAATGTGTTTGTGTCCAAATGGTCCGGAATATTCATGAGCAGCTGCAACTGACTTTTGGGATTCATGAATAGGCGAGATTGAGGCGGATTCCGGATACCTGTTTGGGAATCGCGTCATGCGCGAAATGAAATGTTAAAAAATTCTAGAAAATATATAGGGAAAAACTGAGCTTGTCCAATTCAACAACAGCAACAATAACAAAAAGAATAGTCGACGTTTGTTGTAAAAATAAAATATTTGCTGTGTACTCATCGTATGAAAAAGAATAAATATATTTACATGTTAATGGATTACTGCTTCTTTTGTTCTAACTGGTATATATGTTAGAATAAGTATAATAATCCTTGAAAATCATTTAAATGAGAAAAAAAATGCATTTAAAAAAATAGCACGGCCTGAAGAACTCCTGAAATACTGGGAAACCAAACTCTATATTCTCTCGGAATAATCATATAAACACGTCACTTTCTTGCATCTTCAAATTTTTTACCACAATCAACAAAGTATCATCTGCACGTATATATATATATATATATGCATCTTCTTCTAAAATTAGCATGAAAACTCCCGCGTAAACCCTTGAAATCCCTCCCCTACCTCATCACTATTGAATGCAAATACTCAAGAGTTTACCAGAAAGAAAAACGCCGCCAATTCTCACACCAACAGTCGAGCGATACATCATCACACTAGTCGCATATATATTCACACACACACACACACACACACACACTTGCAGCTAAAAATAGTTACCACCCACGCGAAGTATTCTGCTACGAAGTATTCGGTCGTTGGATAACTGCGCGAGACGTGAAATATATTCCACGCGAACAAACGAAAATTAATAGGACGGACGAGTGAGGATCGTAAAGTTCATTTCGCAGCGTTAAGTTTGCCAAGCGTTTGCGCGCTCGCGCGCGTGCGTTGGACTTGGTGCAGTGGCTCTCTAAATTTTCGATTAGATCCGCGTTTGCCGAGTGGATGCGCATATAACGAAGTGAGCCTGGATGAGAGCGCTCGATAGAAAAGGTGAATTTTGATCGTCAGAGAGAGAGAGAGAGAGAGAGAGTTTGGTTAAGGTAATAATGTGAGTGGTAAATTTTCATAGGGAATTTCATGCGTATATATATTTGTTATATGTATATAACGAGGTTGTAATTAATCGTTAACCAAATATTATTCGTAGGAAGATTATATGTTTGATGTAAGTACGTTGATATAAAGCTTGTAATATGCTTTATTCATGTTGGTATATATCCTTATCAAACATTTCTATTAGCGCTTGTATTGCAGATATTTGCTCTCTCTCTATATATATGTATACATTTATTCTGTATTTATAGAATAAACATATATGTATACCTACAAAGCTGTTACAAAGTGCTTATTCATAAAATCAAAGAGCGAATACAAAATCTCAATTAATTCGCCAGTTATTATTAATGCCCTCGCATTGATCAGATTTTCATTATTAAACGTAACCGTTTGATCGAACGAACGCTCGAGAATTGTTTTCTGAAAAATACCTAGCCATCATTTATCCACCAATCTAAACGACATACATCCGTTACCCTATACGCCCACAAACCGTTCGTGTCCCAGCCATTTTACACCCATCCCTTTTTTTTATCACCCGTGAAGAGGAATATCGGGGTGTAGTACCACGAAAACTTCAATCGTCCGCGAACTCGTAAAGCTCGATATCCGCAACAAACACGTGTACTAGCATATATTCGTATATGTACATACATAAAAAATTTAAAATACACCGCGAAAAGTTTTTCTATTGTCAATACGATTTTGCGATCGTGTACACTCGAGAAGCAAAAAAAAAAAAAAATATAAACGAGCAGTGATATTGTCATTGACGGAGTCGCGTGCTTCAATAGATGTATATATAATACAGTGCTGTGGGAATCCCCGGTTTTGGTCGTTCTCATGTACTACACATATACTCTATATATACGCGAAATTCAAAATAATAAAATTCCCAGTCAGTGTACTTCTACCTTTGCTGGGTCCGCACACCCACAGCGCTTGTGCACTCTGGTTTCGTTTTTGCCAGGTTTCCTCTTGCCCTTTAGTCTTTTCCAGAAAATGGATTTATTATTTGCTTTCTGCCCCGTATATAATAACTTTGTAGAATATTTGCTGTATTTTTTTTACGTCGAGGCAAATATTAGTGTATGTATCATTTTTATCATAAGGCTCGTTTATCTACTACCAAACTGTAATAAAACTGCGGATGGTGTGTATCTTAAATTACACATGAAACGTTTACAGCTTTCTGTGATACACATACCTAGACTGATAATTTTTATTTGATTCAACCGGATGCTTTACTCATACTTGAAAAGGAAAATGGTTTTATGATGAAAATTTAGTGAACATGATAGGTCCAAATTTCATCTATCCTTAAATGAAAGAACTCCATAAACTAAGATGAGATCATTTTGATTGAAAATCAATTTCTTTTTGTTTTAAATACTGATTGAAAATTGATACATAAATGAATTTGAAATTAAAGGAAAATTATTACATTTTGTCCACAGAGGGATTATTGAAATAGGTCAAAAAAATTTTCTTGAATCTAGAAAAAATCATGTTGAATCAAAAACAAAAATTTCAGATTCTCATATACAACGTTTGATCCAAAAAGAAAATCATCTCCCAACTAAACGATTTCCACAAAAAAATTCATTTCAACTCTCATAATAAATTTGTCTCCATAATAACTAAATAATGAACTTTTCGCTTGCGTAACCGTACGACATACCATTCATTAACACTACTTCGTACTCTACTGAGAATACCCCACCGATAAACATATACACACTATACGCAATAGCCAGCCAAACGTAAAACGACCACAGTAGGACTTCTCATTCGGAGGGTGCGACACGGCCGACCTGGCACGATTAGACGTCGCTCACGCGCGCGCCTATATAAACTGTTGCCCACGCCTGCGACCCCAGAACCACTGTACACTCGCTCGTCCCTTTCGTCGTCTATACAACATTCCCTGAGGCACTATTCGAAGAACCAAGTCTCAATCATCGATTTACGTGCGCGTGCGCCTCTTACCAATACATACACACACCATCCACGCTAGGCTACACGTGGCAATCGAGGCTGTGGGCCCACTTATTATTAGCGGCCGCTTGTGCTTTCGGCAAAAGTTTGCTGATTGCCGTTGGAACCAAACAGCTGTTGATGTTTTTTTATATATATATACGCCGCGGTGTCATGTGCCCGCAAGCGCGTCATATGTGGAGTCTCTAATTCGATGGGTAAATGTTTGCGAAGGATGTTTTCTTTTGCTACCGCAAGGCAACGCTGCATCTGTGCGGGGATGATGGCTTTTTCGCTGGTGGAATGCGGTGCGAAATCTGTTTGATCTCACGCTGTGATCCCTACGCGATTGCTTGGGAGATTATAATGTTATTTTGTGAGAAGGATGTAGTGGTGTAATGTGCAAGTCTGCGTGGTTTTATTAAAAGGAGTGTGTCTCATTTTGGTGCTCTCTATATGTGGAGGAAATGTTGTGGAGATGATATCATATAATGATTGTAACGGGTGGGTATTTTTTTTTTATTTGAATTATTTTGGAATTTCGAGAGAGGGGAAAATTTAATCGTATTAAAAATAATAGTATATCAATTCGTATCTATGTGTATTCGGCATACTGTCAACATGATGGGCCGCTGTATTAATAACATACCAGAAAATGAAGGTGTTATATATGCTGAGCTTATTTGTACTACCTATAGGAATATAATATAAATAAGTTTGCTACATCATTAACAAGTATTATAAATAAATCTGAAATACACAAGTGATGCAAATCGTCTTCTGAATCGTGTTATACAGTTTAAATGGAAATGAAAATTAAGAAAAGAAGAACATCAATATTACAAAAGTGAATAAATTTTCTTTAAAAAGAAAAGTTGGCAAATGAATTTAACACAGATTTTTAAAACTCGCTTTAATTTCCTTTCATTAAATTGTGCTATTAAGGAGCTGGAAAAGAAGAATTATGAATGTTTTGAAAAATGAAATAAGGCTATTTTGAAAAATGTTAGAAAATATTTCATCTCAAAAGTCTATTTTTTCTTTCAGGTTTAAACTGAAGAGTCAAATCTGAACATAATGTTTTTTGAAGTGAGGTTTAATTACTAAACAATTTTGATAGTTATTGTGCGTCAATTAGGATTATAATTAAGAGAAGGCAAATTTCATAAAAAATATCCTGAAAAATGAAATAGAAGACGACAAACCGACATACCACCAGAATTTTACTTCCAAAGATATAATTATTTTTTAATTAATAGTTTAATCATAAAAAACGCTTCTGCATTCAATTATATCTAACAAAATTTTCAACGAAAAATGTAATTTACCACAATTATGTTAAATAACTCCTTCTCCAAAATATTCACAAAATAATTTCTTTTTCTGACACTAAAATTTAATACACTCAGCTAAATTAAAATTTGGAGACAAATTCTTGGACAAAATTGTTGTGCTCTCCTTCGACCAAAGCAGAGTTTAATTTCAAAGTTCACCCTTACCTACAAACACTGAGAGGGCTTAGTAATTTAAACAAATTAACAAAGTATCCCTCGGCTCTAGGTCATCTGATCGCTATCGGACCACGAGCAGTCACTGGGGCTAGATCTTGACTAGTTTATCCACCGATGGAGCTCAAGCCACAAAACTGCAAGCACAACAGGGTATATAAAGGTAATCCGATATAGTCCGAAATGAACACTTCCCGAAAAGTGCATCTCGATTTCCCTTTTCTCAAGTGGGTTACTTTATCTCACGTTTCATTCGGTGCGCGGATATTCGGAAAACTTTTTTTCAACGATTGTTCTTAAATACAACTAGAATTAAAACTTTTTTTATAATGGTGTATTTAAGTTTTAGTTTTTTTTAACATATTCTTTTATAAAATATTTGATTCAATACTAATTTTGAACATACCAACTAAAGTTTACAATTAATCACCTTTAAAAAATTACAAAATAAAACATAAGGTGTCGCCACTTGAAAAAGTTCAATTAATAGTTATAAAAATACAAAAATCTCGATCGCAGATATGAAAATACAACAAACAACCACCTGCAGTCTTAAAACATTCATAACCAGCAAACGTAAAAAATAATAATAATTCCTGGCTACAAAAATTATCTACAAAATTAAGATAAAAAGATATTCGTATTGTTTCTCAATTGGTAAACTTCCATGAAGTTTGTGGAATGTAACTCAGTGTAGCCCTTTTTGTTGTTCCAAAACGACAAATAGAGAGAGAGAGAGAGAGAGAGAGAGAGAGAGAAAAGCGACTTCGTAAGTAGTAACCAATTTCGTGCTTCGCAGCCTGAGATCGTGAAATCCCTAAGTATCACGAAAAGAAATAATTGAAAATCATTAAGGAAATTAAAATTATCTAAACGAAAATAAAATATTCAAAAAAACTAAGCAGTAAAGTAACTAATTGAATTTTTAAAAAGTCGGCAATGCAGATTCGCATTTAATTATTCTTCTAAAATTAAAGTCAGTAATCATATAATCGGTATGAGTTATTATAAAAAAAATTCACACCAAACTTGCAATAAAATCTGTTTCGACAACTCACATAATAATTGCTTTAAATTTAAAACCAATTCTTTCCCCGCCTCGCATATCGATTGTTCAAAGTACCCAACCACGCAGAAATTAAAACTGATCATCAGCGTATATACCTCACCTACTCGCATTCCACTTGCTCAACCTATATACAATTTCCTTTTAATACAACCAATAATCACACATTACATTATATATATAATACCAACAATATAAAAATTTATCGTACACACTCCCTTGCATTGCACCAATTTCCTTGTTATTCCTCGATTCCCAACTACAGCCTTCCGACTCACTCGCATGTGAATGCATTCGCGCGCGTACATAGGTATACATACGTTCTTCAAAGCCGAGTATAAAAGGATGCGACGAGTATGCAATCGCTCGTGGATAATGGCTACAGCGACAGGCGGAGGCACACGACCTTATTCGCGTCCCCGATTGGGGATTCCCGTAAGGCATCGTGAATCTATATGTATATATGTATGTGTGAGTTTGTCCGGATTTTTCGCGTGCCTTTTTTTCCAGTTGAGTGGGAATTCGAATGCTGGTCACTACGTGGGTATGTAGGGTTATGCGTTAATTTGCCACGATCGGGTGGAAAGGGCGGTGTCGGAATGTTTTTTTTTTCGGCGAGAGGCATTTTCCGGATTGATGGAGTGAGAGGAGACACAGAAGAGTTTTTCGGGTCACCGAGCGTCGTTTCGAATATTGTCCGGTTCTGAGTGATCGCTGTTTGATTAAGAGCGAGAGCCGCGCGTGTATGTCTTTCCTAGTTACTATTCGTTCGTATATTTCGTTTATTTATGTGTTGTTTTTGTTTTTCGTTCGATGCTTACCAATAATACATACATTTAAACACACGAGTAATCGCGGACGGTTATTAAATTATATATTTTATCATGAAAATTGATGAAAAAAACGATGATGTCAAGGTATGCGTTAAAGGCGCAGACGCGACCCAGATAAACTTTGTTAAAAAAGAAAGCGAAATTCCCGAGCAATAAAAAGTAATTAACGCGCGCGCAGGCTGTGGTTAGATGCGCTCGAAAACGAGAGAGAAAAAAACCACTGCTCAGCAATAACGCACTCTCTCTCTCTCTCTCTCTCTCTCTCTTTCTCTCTCTCTGATGAACTCGAAATCGCGGTAGTAAAAAAACAGCTAGGCAAATGAATAAAAAAAAACATACACTCGCGCGCGCTCGCACATAGACCGTAGGATGCGCAGAGGAACTCGAAGCTCATTAAATTTTTTTTTTTTTTTTTTTTTAATTAGCACGCGAGCATATTCGCTCCCGAAAAGCAACGCGCGAAATTCGTTTGCGTGCGTATATAGTGTGTCCCTTGCCAGCCTCGTCGTCCTCCTTTTTTTTCTACCGGCTTCCTGTTTTTTTTTTCTTTTTGCTCAGACGCGTATTCTCGCTTTCTCGCGCGCACGCGCGCTCGCGCCTCGTGTGTGTCTGTTCGTAGAAGAGGGAAAAAAAGAGAGAAAGAGGAAGTGAGAGAGAGAGAAGGTTGGTATTACGCGGAGAGGACGAAAAAGAGGTAGAGAGAGAGAGAAGTGTGAGAAAACAATGAAGATAAATAGGAGAGAAGAGAATCAAAGTGGCGTAATGACGGCTGGGTGGGGCTCTGGAAGGAGAAAAAGCGACACGGAATCGGGAAATTAAACTATTTTTATGACGCGACCGTCTGACGTAATTCAGTTCAATCCTTAGGTTTTTATTTGTTCTTCACACGTAAATAATCGTTAGATTTTCATTCAGAGGTGATTGAATGGTGCTAGAAAAACATCACGTTACTATAAAAAAGAGAAGTATTTTAGAATAACTGTAGAACAAAAAAGTTTTTATTGATCGACAGAGAAAGAAAATTTGAAAAAATCAAAGGGAATAATTTACAAACGCTATATATACGTGTACAAGCATTTTGTCAGCTACGCATCGTTTTGAAATACGTGCTCGTAGATATTTTTTTTTCGGATTGTTTGGCCAATGGATAGTAAAAGTAGAACCTAACGGATATTTTCCGTATGGCTACTGACAGCTGGTGTTACGTCTCTTTGCTTTGTAAATATTGAAAAGTGTATTGCACGTCAACATGTCTACCGGTATATACGTAATGCGTTTAACGCGCATAAAAGGGAAAGGAGAATGCGCAAAGGTAAACTGTGCTTTGGGAATGTGCTTAAATTATGAATGTGGACGGGCGGTTCAATTAAACAAAGTTTCAGAGTGAGTAAAGTTGTTTACTAACATTTATCTATGTATTTTATTTACTTTTGAGCAAACCTCTAATGAGGTGGTTGAAAAAACTAATAACAAATGAAATTATAATGATAAAATTATAATTCTATAAAATAAAACTGTTATTTATTTTGATTAATATGGAAAGAGAACAAAAAATGACTTTTTCTATTTTCTGTAAAGCTATCAGTTATGTTTCAGTACTCCTCGAGAACGAGTGCATATATGGTTACTGGATAAGCCTATAGAGAGCAATAAACAGTCAAAAGTAACCCTGAAAACTTTATACGACGTATATCTTGAGTGATACTTGACATGGTACATGACACTCAACTGATGAAATTCACGTTACTTTGCGAAATTACCATCATGTCTCCTTTTTTTTTTGAATTTACATCCCGCATAAGAAACTGCGAAAAAGATTATATAAACGTCAAAGCTTATTCAATGTGTTAAGTACACTATAATTAGCTAAACAAAAGTATGTTGCTAATACAGCATAAAGAGTATAACCCATTTATAATTCAAAAGAGAATTTTTTCCCTTTTTTACCGTAAAATACATATACGATACACATATAGCGAAAAGCCAAATCCGCACGTATACACACGACAGCCAACATGCGCGCATAATTTAGTAATTGTTTCTCCAATGCGGTCGCAAAAAACTTTTGCGTAAAAACGTAAATCGCACAATACCACTGCGAATTAGCGAGAAGTAGAAAGAGACAGAGAGAGAGAGAAAGACAAAACCTCGAGCGCATTGAAAAGAAGAGAGAGAAAAAAAAGGCAAGCCGGAAGATAAAGAACCCCCAACGCTTGTACGCATATATATATATACACGTGCACAGACGGAGCAACGGCAGCAGTAGAGGGGAGAAGTCCAATGAGCTTGCACGAGTAGTGCATATTCATTTTCCGGGTCTAAATTCAGTAATGCGCGTCCATTCCGTGGTAGCGACGTACGTATGTACGTACGTACGTTCTTCGCTTTACGTCTCGCTGAACGAGTCGTAGAACGAACTGCAGTACGACCAGAGAGAGAGAGAGAGAAAAAAAACAAAGCCGAAAAAGAAGCGAGAGAATATGAGGGCGAAAAAAAAGGCGCGCACACACGTACATATATATACATACACACATACATGTAAGGCGAACCAAAAAGAGTAAGAGAGGGAGTGGCGTAGTCGCTGAGACAAAGAAAAAAAAACCTCAAAGCTCTCGCACGTATACTGAATGCTTAATACACTCTCTATGTCTCCAGAACTCCTTATATATATATATACACCTTCGCCCCCTTTTCGCGAGTCTCGAAAATATATGAAGCGCGGGCGCCTTTATACTCTCACCTCGCGGTTAAATGCGTCGAGCGTTTAACTCGCGTGCGGCGTGGTGGTATAGTCTCTCCCCCCCTTCCTCTCTGACCGGCGCTTAATTAGCACTTAACCGAGTCGTGGGTGAACGAGAGAGAGAACGTTACCGTAATTACGTCCACTTGAGTTTTGCAACAAACGCTGCTGCTACGTCGTCGACGCCTTTTTTTTCCTATATATATGTATATAGAGAGGAAGGAAGAAAACGATCAAAGCGGCTCGTTGAGATTTTTTGACTTACTTTTGGTGAGGTACCGTTGGGTGAATATGTGTATAAGGTCGATGTATCGTGGAGTATGCGCGTAGAGGAATTAAAATGTATTTCGCGGATGAGTATTTTGAAGGGGACGGAAACGCGGATGCTGGGGAGGATTTGACGCTGTTTTGAGAGATTTCGTGGAGAGGGTATAGTGTTGTTATAAAATGTGTCGTTAGAGATTGCGACAAACGAGGTTATTGGTTTTTGTATGAATATATAGATAGAATTTGTATTGAACGCGAGGGGAATGTTAAAATTTGTATTATTTGAAAGTTTTTTTAAAAATATTTAACTAGATAGAATTTATATGAATCTAAAATCCTTTTTTGCAATTAGGTTTCAAGTATTACCCCGATGAATTTTAATTGGAATAATCAAATTTGAAATACGATTTAGAATTGGATATAGAGAGAGAGGTAGACGCGTTGGTAACGTTCGCAGGGTAAATTCGACCGGAACATGATCAAATTTGTCAATTCGAAGGATAATGACAGACCAACAGTACGCTCGGGTCTTTGATCTAGTTGATTAACACCCGCACAAGCGCATACAGACGAGCCTCTATACAGTATGTGTGTAGGCATTACAACGAATTAATGGTAGTAAGAATGGCTAAGTTTCGCTCTCCGCGAGTGCAAACTGCAAAGTGATCAACTAACTTTACAGTAAGAAACGCTTAATTGTTTCAAGAGGGGTTTCGGTAAAGCGTATTAGCAAGCTAGTGAAATTATCAAAAGTTTTCTCGTTTTGTTACCTTAATGTATATGGAAATTTTATTTCGTCAGTTCTTTTATATATATAACTATCGCGAAATATAAATTTAAATAAAGTTCTAGTTATATGTACAAGCGATTTTATATAGCTAGATTCTTATAATCCTGATACTTTAAACAAATACTGATGAATGTAAATCATTGTGATTACTTGTACATTAAATTTGCAGAGAACTTTCAAGTGTATTTTTCTACAATATTGAAAAATGTTTGTTTCTACATTTTTCTTAATAAACGAAAATAGCGTTGCTATACTACACCGGTTTCGGAAAAGCGGATGTAGGACGTAACAAACAGCTTATACTTTCTTTTATCCATTGTACACTTATTTTAGAGAAACATACATGTTTACTATGCTATCTTTTCCTACACTGATTTAACAAACAGCTAAACACTAATCAATAACTAACTCAGTACCTCTACACGTTGAGCTTCATTTCTTTTCGTAGCACAAAAAAGTCAATCTATTTTCGACTTCAGTAACGATAAAAAGAAACTACAAAAAATCCGAATTCAATCCGTATTTGACGCTAACAACCAGTTTCACGTTACGCCAGTAACAACGTCATTATCCAAACAGATAAACAATTTTCATTTACCATCGCATACACATATCAAAGATAAATGTAATAATTAACAATTTATCGTATGTTCCAAAACCGTGTATTTCTCAAAAAAAAAAAAAATAAAAAAATATCCTCTTCCAGTTTCCAGCAAAGCAATCAAGCCGACAAAGACGACTTTTAATTCAATCAGCGCCACTGCTTCTCCGAAATCGCACTCTCCCCACTTCTATCCAGTGAACCCAACCAACTCGAACTACTCTCTCTCTCCCTCTCTCTCAATCTTAGTCCTGGCTGTAGTTCACGCGCTCGCGCGTTTCTTACGGCCCCGTAAACATAAATAGGACAGAACCGATCGGTAGTTCCTATATACTACTCTGCACCTATATATACCTATATATACACACACTACGTGAGCGATCGAGCATTGAGTCAGAAACAATTCAAGCATGTGTATATATCTATAGACTCGTGCACGACATCATTGTTCACGTTCGCTCTCTCTCTCTCTCTCTCTCTATCTCTCTTGCATACTCTCTCCTATATATATATATATATATATATATATATATGCGCTCGTTCTCGTGTGTATTTCGACACGGCGCGCCAAGTTGCCAATGGTCCGGAGCCTCCCGAAGTTTCCATTTACTATCGACGGTTTAATTCGGCCCCCCTCACCGTTACAAGCGTATGCTCATGCAGTTTATGCCGATATGACGGAAACCCGTCAGTTCGGCCGCTCTTGGCTGTTATAATGGTGCATGGAGAGTCTGGTTGAGAGAGAGAGAGAGAGAGAGAAATGGAGGTTTTCCGAACGAACGATAAGCTGACGGACAAGTTTATCGCAGCGGAGGGAGAAGGGAAGGAAAATTTTCTATTTTCGGGGATGTTCGCACTTGTTGGTTATAATTTAGTGTATAGGTAATTGTACAAGAGGTGTAATTATATATATATATATATATATATATATTTTTTTTTTTTTTTTATACACTTATCGAGTTTCCGGGAAAAAATGGTTTTAAGACGAGTCGCGATACTTGACTAGTCAATTGACACATTCAAAAGACATAATTATCTTGATATTCAAAAAAAGTGGATTTATTCAGTTATTCCGGGAAGCCACAGATATATATGGTAGCTTTGATATTAAATGCACGACCTGAACTAATTAATTGCAAAATATGATGTTTCTGATTGCAATTAAGTTTACATTATGAAAGATGTAACGGCATTTTGCCGAAAGACTGGTAAACAACATTTAATTTACACGTTTCCGCATAGAGATTCATAATTAAAAACATTCAAATGAATGTAATCAGAAAAATTTTATATACGCGCTTTGCAGCAGAGCCTGAAATATAATTTTTAATTAAGTTTCTAATATAAACTTTAGTATATATAGTAGCATCGCAAGATTTTTTGATGAAATAATTGGAAAAAAATTGGCAAAAGTTGAAGGAAAAAATATCTTTGTAAATATAAAGTTTTGTTATTAGAAGTATAATAACGAGATTTAAATGCAAATATCGCTAATTACCGTTGAAGCGAGCTCTATTGAAGTGAAAGGCAGGTAAAAAATGTATATATA
Organism: Torymus texanus; assembly: GCA_036873485.1. NCBI lineage: Eukaryota > Metazoa > Arthropoda > Insecta > Hymenoptera > Torymidae > Torymus > Torymus texanus. The sequence goes on along the minus strand of JAYJLV010033276.1, from coordinate 2,042 downwards.
TAATGCAAGTATAAAATAGGAATCTCAGAGCTCAATTTATGACGCGCTTAATAACAGCCCATCCATAATCAGATTTATCTTAATGCAGAAAAATTGCACTACTCTCGAATACTCTACCAGTTCGCGCGCCGTGCCGAATATTCTCCTCTATAAAATACGACCAATTAGATCTCGGCCATTCAACCTTAATTGCTCACGCTCCAAAGTAAGACGCTCGCCGTAAATATATTGCCAAACATCTCAATTTATCCCGGAATTTTTCGCAGTCACCTTTTCTCCTTTCCTAATGAAAAAAATTTCCGTACTGTGGACCGAAAACAACAGAATATCTATCCCTACTATGATGAAAAAAAAGTCGGATTAGCGCATGTTAATTTACAGGTATATATTCGCGTACGCGCTTAGAGAATACACAAGTCTACATAAAAGCAAGAAGGTATAAAGAGGATGTTGTGAAACCGGTGTAAAGAATGGAGGTCGGAGAAAATGTAAAGACCTCGTGTCCCTTCCATGGGAGTTTTTATGCTAATGAGGACCGTGTCCATATAGCAATAGCGATCCTTTCTTTTAGTCTTGATGCTGAATCTGCAACCTGTCTTTCTCTCTCGGGACGATGTTAACCCCCGTCAGGAATCTGCTCGCGGCTCGTTTATACGCGATGGTTCCTTACGGAGTAACGTGCTGATTCGATTTTAATGGAACTAATCGACGTCGAATTGTCTGTTTACGCGGATGGATAGAGAGATATTTAAAATAGAAATATCGATGGTAAAAATGAATAATGTTAGTATTAGCTTTATATAGTTTTATTTTTATATTTATTATATTCATGACCATAATTATTTGGATATAGGTTATTTCTGCCCTTCCTAGACATAATTAATTTCGATATCCTGTATAGAAGTTTAAAGCTTACACACATATATATAGCATAACGATATGTTTTATTAATTTTTTTTCTCTAGGCATAATATTAATTAGTGAACAGTCAATAATTAATGTAAACCTCTCGCATGCTATTTTATCTCCGCATTTGAACGAATCAATAAAGCATTAGTACGATTGATATATGCTGCCTTTTTAATTCAACGTGATGAAATATTAACCTGGTTTATAACGGTATACTCCAATTGTACATATATATGCATAAGTATACGTATATATCATTCATTCATCATCAAAATCGTAACAGAAATCACATTACATTCAGTAATCCGTAATTTTGTAAATTTATTTTTCCAATTTATTTATCGCACACGTCGCTATATTATAATACCAGTGGAAAAGAAATGCGGTACATGCTTAAACTGGTATATTAAAAAAATTCTGTCCTGAAAGCGTAGAGAAAGTGACTTTACGACTAAACCATTAAAGCTTACTACTAAGTAAAAACATTAAAATAAACTTTACGTCGTACGCATTGAAAAATTAAAAAAGTTTTTTTTTTTTTTTTTGTTCTTAAAGAAGTTTAACTAAGTCAAGCGCTAATTGCAAAGCTTAGTCCCCGTACCTTTTCTGACCCACCCTTTCCTAATTAATTATCTCAATCCCAGCCTGTGTATGTGCCATAATCGCTCGTGCGTGCCTCAAAAGTATAAAATTTTCCACCTCTCTCTGCTAAAATTAGCATTCTCATGTATAATGATATGCTTAACCCCACACCATATATATATTCACGCCAACAATCTTTACTTAAAAAAAAAGCAAGCAAGCAAGTAAGCAACAACCACCGAAAGCAGTAAATTCACAATCGCTACGAATCTTTACTTTGAAATTGCAACAATGTGCGCCAATGTGAAAAGCGCTTCACACAACGGTAGCAACTATAATTAACCTACTTCCACTCTCGATGTTCAGCCTCTCTCTCTCCTCCCGGAACCGCTGGTAAGTTTACAATTCACTTCCAGCTCGATCTTCTCACTCTATCAGCCACGACATAAAAGCGACCGAAAGCTGATCTGATCGCTCACTCACTCTCTCTCTCTCTCTCTCTCTCTCTCTCTCTCTCTCTCTCTCTCTCTCTCTCTCTCTCTCTCTCTCTC
>JAYJLV010033266.1:0-27539 GCA_036873485.1 Torymus texanus | reverse complement strand
ACACACACACACACACACACACACACACACACACACACACACACACACACACACACACACACACACACATACACACATACACACATACACACACGTTTCACGCTTATAGAGTGCATCACGCGGATTTAATAACAGTACTCTCAACGCTCTAACGACGCGACTCTACTCTCCTTCCGTCGGCCCCTCATTACAATATCCTCGCGAGATTTCCTCTCTCAGCAGCTCGCGCGCTGACTGACCTGCTCTCGATTTTTATTAGCCCCAACGCTTCTCCTCTCTTCTTCTTTTCTTTTTTTTTTTACACAAACTCACGCGTTCTTCCCTATCTTTTTTTTCCCTCACTTCTCTACGCGCGCACCTTTTATTGTCGTTCTCAGAAGGATTTGCAAAAGTTCTCCTCGCGGGCGGCTTTTGGAATCGTAAAACGTGCCGTTGGTTACCCAGAACCAACGGGTTTTCCGCTCGATATAATTTTCATTCGACAGAACCGCACACGCGCGTGTCCGTTTTTTTCACGGACACGTGAACTTTCCATTGGTATGTGTGTATGTATGTTGTTGTCGACATAGTTGTTGCGGTTCTTTGTTTTCGAGTGAGAGAGGATTTCGTGTGCACGTGGCTTTACGACTTTCGTGGGGGATTGCTTCGTCGTTGAAAGCTCGTGTGTCTATGTGTCGCATTGAGGTGGATAGAAAGGAGATGAGAGAGGTGAGATTAGGGCGGGTATTTACGTGGTGTTTACGTTTTTGGATGAGCTATTGTAACCTAATTCGCTTGGCTGCTCAATGTATTGTGCGAAAAGGTAATATATTTTGTTCTGCGGAAGGTCGAGAGTACAATAAATGAATTGAAAAGTTTTTCCTCGTATTCTATTCTTCGAAAATAAACGTTTTGCCTTTTGGTCCATGGAATTGGGCTAACTGCGTTCTATTGCATATATAACAATTTGCCTTTCTTTTGTTTTCGTTAACAAGTTGTTTTATCCTTTAAAATACCGGAATTTTTACCAGCGTACGTGTGCGACATTGTTTTCTTCTTTGACTATACGACTTTGTTGTATTTTTCAAGTTTAATTATAAATTTTGTGTTTTTTCTTTCCCTCGACTAATACCTTCATCTAATATTCCAAGCTTTTTAACGCAATATAACAACCTGTCCATCAGAATATTTTAACAGCATTCTCCATAGACATTACAAAGATATCAAATAGATGCAAAGCTCGAATAAAGCAAGCACATACTTATACGCGAGAATGTCCCATAACCATCCCCATTATCAAGCTCCCACGTACCTACGTAAATTATTCCCAACTGCCCAGAAACACTCGCACAAACGGCGTTCCACCTCGTAAACCTTCCCCTAAAACCTACAACAACCACACGTATATAATGTGTATATAAACTACATATAAAAATCATCTGATAGGCTGAACAATTCGTTATTATTATTATCACACTTGTTTAACGCAGACTCAGGCGATGCGCGTTGTACGGACAGTGGGACAAGCGTTCGAAGTGTGCCATAAGCTCAGTCTGAATAATCCACCGCCAGGTGAGGATCAACAACGTGGACCAGGTGACAAAGATAGGGTCGCAGGTGATGGGGAACATCATCGTCGAGATGGTGACGACTGCAGTGAAGATCGTGACGATTTCGGTAGTCTACAGCCTCAACCGTCGCCGTCGTCCGTGCATAAAGGTGAGTGTTTTTTCGTTTTTCTTTTTCGATGTTCGCTGGTTGTCGTATATTTTATAAGGGTTTTATTGTTTATGCAGAAATTGAATTTCAAATACAAGATCTGGTTAGAACGGGCTTGAAATTTCTTTTATATTTTTGAACAGAGGTACAAAGAAAAAGTAGTATTATATAAATATAATGCAGAATAACATTAAAGTTTTCTCAGAGTTAGATATACAAAAGTGTGGAAAGTTGAAATGGAATCTAGAATCGGCCTGCTATTCAGACTTTATCCAAACGTCACTTGCATAACTTTGAATTGATATTTTTTTTTTCTTTACTTTGAGTATTATTATAAATTGTTTTAATATTTTTGAACGAAATTAATATAAAATCTAGGGAATTGTTGAATAATTGTAAGTTTATGAGAAAGATTCGTTTAACGCATTTACTTACATGGAAAATTGCTTTGCAAATTAGGGATTAGCATGGGTAAACAAAGCATTTATGTGAAATTATTCAGACTGCTATACACACGTAAGTAACTTTATAACAAAGAAGTATGGTGAATAATTCGTGGTATTTTAAATGAGAATGAATACTTAGTATTCGTAACTCACCTGAAGTAAAAATACTTTGGAATTTGGTTTAATATAAAGTATAATATAGACTGTAAGTATTTTTAAATAATATTGAAAGTGTTTGCTAAAATGCACTCTGTTGGCGGATGAGTCTCTCGGTGGCGTAAACAATTTATTCATCGACTTACTGATTCATCGGAGCATCTCATCGATTCGTTAGTGTATATCTTATTCATCAGTAAACATTACTGACTATTCGATGAAAAATGCAGGCCTCAAATTTAAAACAACGATATTTTTATAATAATAGATCTCTCTATATCATGCAATATTATAAAAATATTAGTAAATCAAAGCTTTAAATTCAATTTTACCGGATAAATTATTTAAAATACATTAAACTTTTTACTACGTTAAAACTTGCTTTTAGATTGACCTACAAAAAATTTTTCCTCAAGTTTAAATCCATTCCTCTCCCATTACCTGCCTACCACCATTCGTTCCGACATCTCTCCATCAACAATTCGCGCGGCGCGAATTCTCAAACTACTCCCCAACTGAATTCCACCTCACTTCTACACACACACACACATTCTCAATGTCCTCTTCTCCGGCCGCGTACCCATACTAACCCATCGCATTTCTGTAAATACCCGCGCCGTCGTCGAGAATCTCGCGACCTCGGAGGAGGTTACTTACTGTCTGTGCGCACATTTCCCTGCGCGTTTTAGATATATACCATCACTTGGTTGTTGGCTCGTGCTGCCCAGCGGCTTACAATTTCGTCGTCGTCGTCGTAGTCCCTGGGAACTCACCGATAGAAAGTGTAATAAATACACACCATGGTAGCTGCAACGATGAGCGTGGAGTCGAAGTCAATTGTCGACTTTCTACGTGAACGCGCGCGCGATTTGAATAAGGAGAACATGCGCATAAGAGAGAGAGAGAGAGAGAGAGAGAGAGATGATTTTAGCTGTGTGTGTGTGTGTTTCGCTGCAGGAACTTTTGAATATGATTCGAGCGCGGTGATTAAATGCACGAGTGAAATGTAGTATATACGAGGCTCGTTATAATAGCTTGGATTGTTTTGGTGTGCACACGGTGGACTGGTATATATAGTAGGCGAGTTTCGTGCAACGATGACGGTTGAATTGGAAATATAGGGGCGGTCGAATGAGAGAAAGAGAGAGAGAGAGAGACGTATTTTATGGGTTTGATGTATCAATGAGGCAGTAAATAAAGATACGCGCTGATTTTCAATTTCCGAAGGTCGATATTTAAATAATGGGTAATGAGGGATACTTCCCTGGAGGCAATGATGAATTGACTGCTTTTCAGCGGTCATTGTGATTTCATCGAATTTTTGAAGTGAGGTTTTGTCGAATGTAAATAACGATTTATGCTCGAAAACGTATAGCTTTATTCTAGCTTGAAATTGAGTGCGATGCACTTCAAATTTATAAAATGGGGTCAATTCGGTGCCCTTGAATAAACTACGATATTTATATAGAGTGCGTTATTGTGCATTATCTGCCAGGTTATAATTTTTTTTTTCTTAAGACTATAGAATATAGAAACAATACGAAAACATAAATTGATCAACATATATTGTACAAAAATTTATTTTTATTTCAAACCGATTAAATTTAAAAATGATAAAAGCACTTTACTTCGCAATATTTAACGCCGTAAATTTAAATACATCTTTGTATTCTACAATAAAATAAATTCAGTTCTATATCATAAGTATTTATAGTTTACTCTATCGTTAAAAAGCCTCTCGTTCTATTATTAAAATTAAAATAACTTTCAACAGCATCTACAGTCTTTCTTCATCCAATTGGCCGTTATTAATTGAAAACTCCCGCACCGACAACCCTTTTTCCAATCAAAAATTCATATAAAGTCCTTCCCTTCCACAGTCCTACACCGCACATCATAAAAAATTCAATTTACCCTTCTCTCCTTCCCCTTCCTCCCTCTCTCTCTTTAATTCGCTCTTCCAACCTCTCTCTCCTCTCTCTCTCTTCATTCTCCCCGCAGGAAACCCACCTCAGCCGCACGTTTATCGAGAATCCGCGGGCGAGGCAATATCCGCGCACGATCGACTTCCTCTCTCTCTCTCTCTCACTACTACGCGCGAGACCCAATTATTCAAACAGAGAAAAATCCTGCGTCGATTCGTCGGCTGTCCTGGTGAAATAACAGACAAAGAGAGAGAGAGAGACAGAACGTATACGTACGTACGTACATACACAGACACACCGTACGTAGAGACGTACGTGCTTTGGCTATAAATAATGTAGCAGTTTCTCGGTAGAAGCGCGCTTGCGCGCTCGCGCAGGAAGTCGCTGCCGATCGTATCGCGCGAATGGATAGAACGAGAGTGCAGAGCTTTGCCCCTTCGTATATATAAGGTGAAAATTTGAATAGTACTAGAAGGGGTGACCGAGGATTCGCAGAATTAATACGTGGTAATGATGTGGAAGGGTGTAAGAGGGAATGTAAGGGGAATCGACAGTTTTTACGATGAATTAATTGTATAGGGAAGGTGCGGGAATTATTAAAGAGTGCGAAGATGGATGGTTGAGGATTGAACGTGGCGCTCAGAATGAATGTATTAGAAGTGAACTGTGGGAATCGTTACAGTAGAATTTTTTATTACTTGGAATTGTATATGGGTATTACTGAGGTACAACTAAATCTCGATGTATATGTATACTGTACGAGCGATATGCTTTTTTTTTATTACATTTTATTTTACTTATAAATAATTTTTTATTCAGGGTGAGTTCTGCCTACAGCAATTATGTATTTTTGTTATCTGTTGTCCGAAGTTCCATCTAAAACAGTATTAAATCAGTTTTATATTCTTTTAAAACGATAAGCGGTTTGTTTTCAAGGTGAAAATACTGTCCCTTTAATTTAACTTCAGAACTTTTATATTACGAAGTTGGAGTGTTTTCTCGGGTCCTTTTTTCATCAGAAAGTTTAACGTCCGAAGAAAGTGCATAAAAAGTAACTTTGACGGTTGCGTCGGCAAAATCTGTAGTTGAAATTTTGGAACGCCAAGCTCACATAAAGTTATTTAATTTGAGATGTTGTCCAAAAATTATTCTCCAACCTCAGAAACGAATATTCGAGTTGTAAATAAAAAGCCGAAGGATGAATTGTGGCTTGCTAAATTTCAAAATGTAATTTCCAGCTTTATATTTGAATTTCAATTTTGATTGGAAAATTTTTTATTCAGTATGTATGCATCTGCCTTTTGTATTTTCACCACGACAGTTTTACATTTCACGAAAATGGATTTGTCGTGTTTTTCGTTAAAATTTCAGATACATTAACAAAATTTAGTTATTTAAATAATATTTATAATTGGCAAACTTTATTTGTTTTCACGCAAAAGCAAACAACGTTTTAATTAAACCCACTACCTGAAAAAGTATAATTATCCTGTTTCAACAAAAACCTCAATTAGTCCACATATATGCAAGTGGAATATTTTTCCGTTAACAATAATTATCTACGAACAATTATCTAGTTCGCCAGTATATATACTGATACCGTCGGCAATTATTCATTTAACTTTCTACCACATCTGAATATCGTGTTTTCTACGTACAATAAGTCAAACAGATAAAGCACAATAGCCTATAGACACTCGACGTAAATAGATTTGATCGAGACACCAATTCGATTAAAGCGGAATTGTAAGTCGCCCTATGTTTTATAGACCATCGTTTGCTGCTATATCGTTATAAACTATGGCGTGTTCTATCAATTTATAGAAAATCCATACTTTCGATATATATACAAACATTCAACCAATTCGAACCCGCAAAGACCTCCAGTAAAACCATGCGCATTAACAGCTCGAGAGAGAGAGAGAGAGAGAACCAATTTCAGACTTGCTCTGAACGATAGCAAGCTTCCTTATATACAAAAAAACCACACATACTTCTTACCAAACGAAGAAGCAGTAGTAGCAGCAGCAGCAGCCGCAGCAACCCAATTAAACCCTGCAATCAATGCCACACGTTTGAACTTCACCTACTTTCCTCACCCAAACCATATATATATATATACATATACACATATATACGCATCGATGTATACTAAACCTCCAACCTCATCTGTTGTTCTCGTAGATATCCTCCTGCTGGGCGACGCGGACGACTCAATCTTAGACCAGCCACTACGGTCGAATGATACCTCAACGACGACGACCTGCCCTGCCTCACCACTTCGCCAGTCACCTCTTGTAAGTATACTATATACTCTTTGTCTTTCTTTCTTTCTTATACTCTTGAGAACAGTTTTATATACATATATACATACTTACTTTACTCTCAGCGTGAAAAACCAGTCCTCGGACACGCGAGGAGTTGCGCTTCCGTCGGGAAACCTGACGCGCGCCGCGTGACCGATCGACCGAGCGACGGGACACTTGTCATAATAACACATTCTGCGGTTGCATGGACGTTTGACGATGGATGTTAAAGGCGCGTCGATGAGTTGTTTGTTTTTTTTTAATTTTATTTTTAACGTAGGCTATAGCATGTACAGGTTTCGAGTAGTCGATATAAGAGAGGGCGGTCGTGTTAAGTAACGCGCGTATGTGTGTATATATATATATATATCTCTGTGGATTCCCGGAATAACCGAATAAGTCCACTTTTTTGAAAATCGAGATAACCCCGGATTTTGTATCTTCAAATAGACCTTTTTCATTTACCACTTTTATAGTAGTAGCAGAAATATTGCTGTAAAGCTACAATTCGCCCGAAACGTAATCAGATAAGTCCATTTTTCAAATTATGTGCCTGGAATAACCGGATAAGTCCATAATTTTTTTCGTTCATCAAACGGTCGTAAATTTAATAAAAATGTCAGGAAAATAGAAATTTTTTGAATAAGTTAGAAGAATTCATTGAACAATTGCTAATTTTGTAATTTATTGACCCGATTCATAATTAAATTAAAGAATACTCTGTAAAAATAAACGCGAACTGCACTATCAGTTAAGTCGACAGTTCCCGGAATAACCAGATAAGTCCATCATTTTTTGAGTTCACCAGCGTGTAAATATGTGTTTTGAATGTGTCAATTATCTAGTCAAATATCCCTACTCATCTCGTTTCTCCCGATCTTACATATAAGTTTAAACATTAAACCCCGTTTTTCTCCGAAACTCGGAAAGTGGACTTATTCGGTTATTCCGGGAAGCCACAGATATATATATATAAGGAACACGATGAATTATGCGCGACGCGAGACCGTTTAATTGGGGAAATTGAATTTTCGATTCTACGCGTGGAGAAACGAATATCCTCGGGAATGTGTTTGCTACTGGAGGGATAATTACGTTTGTTCACGTTTCCCATACGTAATATTAATTAATTTTGCCTACTTTTCCTGATTTATCCCAATTCCACGTCGTGTTCGAATTAATCGTTGATGGATAATGATTGCATCAGTACGAGCATACGGTTAAAATTTATTGAACTCCTTGCAAAGACCGATCGCACGTTCAATCTTTTTAACGTATTTATGTATAATAATTTGTATTGGATATTATTGAAATTTATACAAACAAATCATTTTAACGCATCATAACATAACTGACCATACAATATGCGGTTTTAGTGAATAGGTAAACTAATGATTATTCAGTAGCATAATGGTTATCGCGATTAGCTTGTCACTTTTACTTCTTTCATAATTATTTTGAACGCACATTATGCAGTTTTCCATTATTCAGCGAGATTATTTTTAAATTCACAACAAGTACCATCACTATATACGATGATATGAATATTATCATACATCATTGTATGCTAATTCACCATTCGATAATTAGTATTTTCCCTTTTATTTGTTTACATAATTTATAAACGAATAGCTTGCTATATGCTCGTCTCCTTTATTTATACACACAGAAACACGCGCGTCGTCATCGTCCAATGCACCTAAACTGCACGAATTAACAGCCGGTAAAAATCCCGAACTCTCCCGCTATACAATCGGAAAAACCATTCCGCACTATAACGGTACATTACACCGACGATTCTCTCCCTCAATTAGAGAAATCACAGGAGCATCGAAAGCCCCTACACTATCGTTGCAATTACATATATACTCTCTTCTCTCCACCTTTTAAAACTTTCGACTACTCCCATATATAACGCTCGTATCGCGTGCTCTTAGCCACTTTAAAACCCATACTATATTCTTTTCTCTCTCTCGTGTCTCGCTTGCGCGCTCGCTTGCTTGCACTTATATACACAGGGCAATGCCATCGTCGCGGAACAGCTGATGAACGGCGAGTTAACCGCCCTGAAACATGAGATTCAACTGCTACGCGAACGGTTGGACCAGCAGAGCCAACAGACTCGTGCGGCTGTAGCTCATGCTCGTCTACTACAGGATCGGCTAGCAGCTGAAACTGCGGCTCGCGTTGAGGCTCAGGTGAGTTGTTTTTTTTGTTGTTTCTTTGGTAGATGGGTTGTGTCTTTGTTTTGTCAATGGGATGCGTGATGTAATAGAGGTTGAGTTGCAGGAAAGAGTGGATGATGGGTGTTGATGTGCGGTTAGATGGAGAGTGTTTGTAAAGATTTTTAGTTATGGAAATTGTAAGAGATGATGAAGATAGATTTTATTAGTATGCTGAAGTACGCAGTTTTCAAAGTTTTATACATTTTTACATCCTTTTATGTAATGTCGGACGGAGTAAGATAAAAGTTGTCGGGTTTAAACGAAATGTGGCTATGGGTAAATAAACTTTTCTAAATGAATTTAGAGTCTTGAGATTAAAAGTTTACAAATTACTGTGAAAAACAAAACTAAAAATTTTAGGAAAGTAATGTTATATGTACACAAGAGTACTTGATTTTTCTTTCATTGAAAAATTGCACCTATAGAAATGTAATATATTTCTAAAAATATAACGTCCAAATTGGACTAATTCTTGTTCTTTCTTTTACCGCGACAATTTTTGTTTAACGAAAAAAAAAGTCATAAATCCCTTATTTCGGAACTGGATATTCTAATGACAAATTCGTAATTAGTGATCCAAAGTAAGCTCTTGCGAGTAAAAGTTTTCCGTCAAGTTTTGCCGAACAGTTTTGCAGGGGAAAAGAAACAAACTCCATAGAAAGTTTCTCAACACTGAGCAGTTAATCTCATTCCAACTGAAATTAGAAGAAAGTTGCTTTGTTATTATTAGTAGATAAAGTTAATGCAATATTTGCTCTGCATAACAATTGTGTACTGTAATCAGCGTTATTTTCGAGGTTTAAGTGTAGTACCATGAATAAAGATGAAAACAGATTTTAAATCCTTTTAATGTATAGTCTTTTATTAAACGAAAAATGGTTTCTCAAAAGTCTATAAGATTTAATATTAGTTTGAATATAATAATATTAAAATTTATATAGTTTAAACGAATTCGTGCTTTTCTTAAAAAACTAATAAAGTAAATATAGTTTCAAGATTTACTATTCTGAAAATATATTCCATTCCGTCATGAGACCTAATATTTTCAGCCACACCCCGACCGAATGTACCACATTTTCTCCTATCTCAAACACCCAAATGTGGTACTTTCAGCCTGGGCGTGGCAATAAAACTATAACACACGCACCACAAGGGAAAAGGACCATCCCAGGCCGATCTTTACTTTTCTCCCCTTAGGCGTGTAATAAACTACTGTTTACCCATCCACCATAATCTTATACTTTCCACTAAAAAAAAAGTATCCCCTTCCATTAAAATCCCATCGAATCTTAAATTCCAGGCCCGTACTCACCAGCTCCTCGTCCAGAACAAGGAGCTACTGGAGCACATTGCCGCCTTGGTGAGCCATCTACGTGAACACGAACGTCAATCCGGCCAAGTTAGTTCGACTACCAGTGCTGGGGTGAATTTATCCCAGTCAGCGACGAGTGTCGCTGAAATAGCAGGAGGCCTCGGCCAGGTAACCCTTTACCGCATACCCTGACGACACGCCACTGCTGCTACTACTGCTGTTGCTACTACTGCTAGCACGGAGATGACGATGCACGCTCGGCTTGTCGCGCGTTATCACCCTGGCGATCGCAGAGAAACGATGGCAATGCACGTTTGTGAGTGTGGCTGCGAAAGGGACGTGGAAATAGGGCTCGATAGCTGATTAATTGATTAGTTTTAAGTAGGGATACGTAATTTCTTCGCCTCGTTAGGTTATCCAAGCCTATGCAGTATCTCATATCGTAGCTTTAATTGAGAGGTGAAATGGAAGATCGGAAAAGTGCAGGTGAATTGTCCTCCTGAGATTGATATTAAACGCACACGTGTATATGTGTGTGTATAATGTAGGTTTAATAAACTTACAGTTTTAGTCGTTTTTGAGAGCGATTTTAGGTATAGACAGTTTTTTTTTTATTATTTGTTGTAGTTTCGTGTACTTAACGAAACGACGTTCATCTGCATTTACTGATTTTTCGGTAGTTTTGTTTTGTTTTTATTTTAAGATTCAGGACAAACAAACTTGAGAATCAAATGTTACATGATATAGTTAATGTAGGATAAATTGATTTGCAATAGGCGCGAATGATTTTCTTTTCCTTTTGCTCCGGTTTAATTAAATACAGTGATGCTATGAAGTATTTTTAAAAAAACTGTACTAAAATGAGATACAGTAATAGACTACGAATTATTTATTTGACTGAGTAGCGTTTCCATTCGGTAAAGTTGAATGGAATTTTAGTTTAGTTAGCTTAAGAAACGTATGGAAACTGACACAGTTCTATACTTAACAACACTCCGTTTTCAGTTTACAACTGGACATTTTTTTTCAATAATTGAGTAATTAGCGTATCGAATCTCTCTATAGTTCATAAAGAAGCTTAGTTGTCTAGTAGCTGTTATGATTTCTATAAGTAACGACAAAAAAAAAATACTCTCGAGTTCGAAGCATCGCCAGATCAGTTCGGGTAGACAAGCGTGTGCGAGTTGATGCTTGAATGCAGTAAAATGTCAGAATGCTAAATTAGATTTATTCGCGAGTGAGAGAGTTCACGTCAATATTCACGAATTTTGTATGAAATTTCCCAGTGAAATATTGAACGCGCGAAAGATGTGAGATGAAATTTTAACTTATTGCTGCCTCTACGAGAGAATATGAGAAAAACTAAAGTTATTTGAATCCTAATTACGTTATTTAATTGCTAGAGCCTCAACGTCTATGTAGGAATTATGTTATATTTATTTGCTGAAATGTTACAAGACAGCAGACATTTAAATTTAAAATGTATAATGTGCGGAAATCTGCCAAAATGCTCTGTGAATGTGGTGATTTGGCACATTTTCACCCGTTTTCATACATGCTGCTTTCTTTTTTTTTTCGTTGCCAGAAATAAATTTGATTATACTGTCTTAATTATCATATCCTCGTATTTGAAACTATAAAAATAAAACTTTAGAATCATTTTAATATCGTGAAACACTTGGTTTCTCTCATTTCTGCTCGTTTTATTTAAATCATTACAATCGTCCATTATCTCTCTTTACGAATTGTGCTACTTAATTTTCTTGCGATCGCCTTAAACGGATTTTGTATTTTTTACGTTACACATTTAAGCATGTACGCTAATTATTATCTTTTTTAATGTTTTTTTAATAAACCTTTTTTATATAAACACGCCGATTTTTGTACTTTTTTGAGTTTTTATTATTTTACCTTAATAACACCAACAAAAGTTTGTTATTTCTTTGCTACGTATTAATGCTATTATCATATATATTATATTATTTGTCAACATTACAATCACTAGTACATGAAACACATTATCACGATGTATTTCACTCTACTACTTCAATTTGTTGTTTGTGCCAATGTTTTTCCGATAATCAGCCGCATTAATTCATTTTATCGTATTTTCGTTTTCGTTTTCAAGCGTGGTTTGAAGCTTATAAAAAACCGCCATCAGTGAGACAATGATTGCTAGCAATTATTTGCAATTGTGTAAAAAGCCTGCTTGTACTGAAAAAAAACAAAAAACAATAACTCTGCGTACTAAGAGCCGCTGTGACAATATGTTGCCTAACAGGTCTTTCCACGAGATTTTGGAGTTTGCGCTACCAACAAATGTTAGGTAATGATATTTACTCATTTTTTTACTTGTTTTATTAACTGTTCGTTATTTAAACATCTTGATTCTATATTGAAACAAATCTTTGTATATTTCATTCAAAATAATAAAGTAACAGAAAGTTTTATTATTCCAATAAAACCTTACATCGCATTCTTTCACGATATAGAATCAAGATACTTAAAATACATTTAAATTAAAATAAATTAATTTTAGCTAAACATCAAAGAATTTTTTTCCAGCATTAAAATAAGTATTCTTGTGGTCTTAAATTTAATTAAATACAACCAAATTAACCCTTTAATATTTCCACCAAAACATTAAATCCCGTTTAAATTACCAATAAACAACTTTGAATATACATACAAACCACCCCATCTAATTGAGTTTACCTTCACAGTACAATTCAGCATGGGATCCGCATCACGCGGCACCGCCACCTGCCACCTGTCCGCACTATAGCTGTACTCCTCCGCCACCGTTGGATCCGTATTATTCTATCCTACCACCCGTGAGTCCACTTAGTTATCCAACTCGACCGATCAGTAGCTGTAACGGGTACGGGGATGAACTACGCTATCAGGCCCAGCTCTGGGATAACCTACGTATTGCCTCGTCGCCGTACGCGGCATCTATATCGTCTCCTACGTATACGACGGGACGTTGCTTAGGGCCAGCGTTCAATTTACCGCCGAGTGGTCGACCTGTAAGTTCATTGCGTTTTTTTTTATTGTTGTTGATTATAATTGTGCAGAGAGTAAGGAAAGGATTGGGATTTTATTGTATACAATAGTGGGAAAAGATTGGCCAGTCGTAATTCATTTTTGTAGATAAGCTGGATTGAGATTAAAATGAGTAGAGTAGAAAAAAATTTTGGTTAATAATTATGTAAATTTAAAATTACTGGAGTACATAGAGACATTTTATTATTATATGTTGTCGATAAAAAAAGATTTGAAAATTTTACGAAAAGAAGAGGAAGAAGAAAAATAAAAGGTTGCCGGGTAGACGCCGTGATGATGAAAACTTATTTATAGCTTTGCAAATATTTTTAGTATATAGTGGATATGTTTAAGTTTTCCTTTCATTACTTCGTTTAATTTGCTTTTCGCCGGGTCATGAATAATGCATTACTCTAAAGACGGAAATTCGGGATGTTTGCGCTAAAGCGTTTTCATGGTAATGCTGAATTATTTGCATATTGCATATTATAATTCAACTGCATTCAAATTTTAATCGTGAAAACTAAAAGCCGCGTATTTTTTTTTGTTTTTTATTTATTAAAAACATTACGTTTCCATATACTGTGGTATAGTGTGCAAAAGCGCTACACAAATAAATGTAAAATGCAGAAAAGACTCATTGAATTTATATTGCTTCTTTGACTAAGGTTTGGCTTTGATAAAAATCAGTTTAATCAAGAAATCCCAGTTACTTCTTGCAATCTCTCCTATAAATACCTTCGATCTAATTACACGATAAAAACATTTTAATACTGCATTGCAATTTTCCCATACAACCTCTTAAAAATAATGAAATTCTGCCATACAACTATATATACACTTTATTTTTTGCATATAATCTTATCAGTTTCCTCTCTACAGTATACATATACGCATCGCTACCGACGAACTAACAAAATTATCTTTTCGTTTTCCAGCGTTCAGCACAGCCACCGTCATCACCAGCGTCAACCCTCCCACGTCCGTCTCGAGTACCTCGTTCACCAACATCCTACCATACCCGTTCACCGGCAGCACCTCGTTCTCGTTCCCTCGACCGTTCTGTATCACAGCAGAGTCCAGTTGAACTCCAGGAAGCTTCCTTTATCAAACCTCTACCCTGCACTAAATGCAATACGACTACTAACTCCGATCCACCTCGTACTCGTTCATCATCCCTTAGTCTCAAGAACAACTTGCATGATCTTATGAGACCACTGGTCCTTGATTCGCCACCACCTGGACGTAGATTTCAAGAGAAACAGCAACAGCAACATCAGTTGAGTAGAGCTGTACAAACTGAGCCATATTATGCGCAGGCAAATAATTGCCCGGTTATACTACTGACAGAGGCGAAGACCGGAAGGCCAGGGACGGATTCGATGCCGAAGATCGAGGAGAGGGAAGATGTGGAGAGTGAAGAGGAGGAAGAGGAGGAGGAGAGACATTCAGAGCTGCGTGTGCCGAAACAGATGCGGATGCGACGAAATAGTCAATAGTTTAGGGCGAATGGGTCTTGGATTTGTCGGTTTTTGGGGACAGAGCGGTGACGTTGTTGGTTTAATTTAAGATTATGTAGTTTTTATTTTAAGTCACGAGCGTATTTTGTCGTTTCCTTGGAGTAGCATTTATGTAGTTCAGAGACAGGATTTTCTTGTTTTTCTTTTTTTTTCTTTTTTATAAGGAAAGTGTAGCGGCAGCAGTGTGTTCTGCAAAGCCATTATGTAAATAATCCACTGCTTTTTAGTTTCCTTTATGCTTTTTGCTGTTTTCTCGCTGTTTGTAAGATTGTTTCTACGTGACCTGAAAACCGACAAATCGCTTTATGACTTTAAAAATACTCAGTGATAGATTATTCTACTACGAAAACCTAAACGAGTGATTTTTATGTACTTTTTTTCTCGACTCGTACGTTATAAGATACCTACTAATACGTTTAAGATGATAAGCATCAACGGTGATAATAATGCAACGGCCAAATAATAAGGATAGATTATACGTAGCTACGTAGAAGTAACTAAAGCTTAATAGAATTGTAAGGATTTCGAAAGAATTTTTTTTATATTTTTCTCCTTTTCATCTTGTTTTCTTTTTTATATGGCGTGGTTGCTTTAATTATAATTGCGAATCAATACTCTGTAATATGTGCATAAGTACCGCCTACTTATAGTCAATTCTACCAATACTCGACAATTTTTATCCTTTGTATAATAATCTTATCGTATTTTCTTCTGCATACATTATTATTTTAACGTCTTTATAAAACGTATAAATATATATACTATTATTCTTTTTACTACTAAGTCTATTACACACGTTAAATCGCTACTGTTAATATTATATATATATAAAAACATTGTTGACTTTACCGAGCGTCTGTGAAAACTAAAACAAATGCCAAAATTGCTTTTTCGAAAATACGCGAAAACTAATGTCCGATAACTATATATAATATAAATATACTCTGTGTGTCCAAAGATCAATAAGATAAAAAAAAAACAGAATCGTCCGCGCCATTCAATCTATACATCGTCCGATCTTCTATATAAATATATATATACGACAGATCATAGTATTTTTTTAACTTTCACAGGCAACCAAATATATGCATACACACATACACACATATACATACATACACACTCTGTATACTACAGATATATACCGCGACCTTCCTATATCTTACTCATAAAAAACAACTGTATAATCGTACGAACCGAAGCTCCACACTGTACATACATATAGGTATACATGCGTACATATATATACAATAATAAAAAAAAATCTCGCTACAGCAGCTGTCGTAAAAACCATACAGCAGCTGTGTGTGTGCATCGGCGTTCGCTCTCTAGCGTACTCCCACATACGTATACACACATACCTATGTACACATACGTTATTATATATTGTAAGAAGCGGCGGTAACTCCGCGACAGAGAGAAAAGAGGAAATAATAATAAAGCGGAGGGGCGTCGCTCGCTAGCGACGCGTACTCTAATTAATTCATCCCTGTGAAATTGTTTGCTCAACCACTACCACCACCACCACCACTTCCACCCCCACAGAGGGGGAATAGGAGTGCCGTCACGCACTGCGACGACGACGACGACGACGACGACGATGACTACGACGACGGCAACCTTTCCTTCCTTCCATCTTCCCTCAGTCGCTGCTCCTCTTTTTTCCGACAATTTGCGCGCATCCTCGCGCCGCCGCAGCTCGTTCATTCATTCATTATAGTCTCACTCACTCTCTTTCTCTTGCGAACTGCCCTCGGCCGCATTTCGCACACGCGCGAACGAACGAGCAAGCAAGCGAGCGAGCCGCGCGTCAGCTGCGCTGCAGTTGTATTGTCGCTCGCGGGGGTTGTTATCGTGCTACTTGTTGATCCTCAGGCGTATACGGTTGAGACTACGGCGATGTTCGATAAGTGAAGCTAGAAACGGAGTGTGCCTAAAGGTGGAAGAGGTGAAGGAGGAGAGGAAGGAAGTTTCGAAGAAGTTTTTGCAAGTTCTTTGGAAAAGAGGTTGGAAGTGATTTGAGGGATATGGGCATTGGACGAGGGAATCGAGGGTTGATGAGAATTGGGGATTTGAGTTTGTAGTTGGGTTTTGTTAAAGTTGTAGTGGAGATTTTTCGTTTAAATTCGCGTTCGGAATTTATCTGGGTTATCTTGTAATACGTCGCTGAGAATATTTAAAAGTTATCACGTTATTAAAACTTGTAGTTTGATAACAAGATAGTATTAGTTGTAAATTTTATCTTTTGTTTTATTTTCTATTGTGAAAATCATTCATTTTTAACCCGTCTTTAAGGATTTTTCATTTATTTTTCGGATATTTTTTACCAATATACTTTGTCAAGTCGGCTAAAACACCAGAGAATAAATAACTGAAATACAATCGTTGTTCAACCAGTATCAGTGCCATTACTATACTAAAATAATATTCTTTATTTTGATTATTTTATTTTCCTTTTATAATCCACATGAATTTGTAAAAAAAAAGAGTAACTAAAACTCAAACCTGGTTAGATCTGCTTTTCCCGATTGATCATTCGCTCTTCGTACCATTCGACACGTATAAGACGCAACTGAAACATGGAGGAGAGCCAAAATTCCTCGACGACGGATTCGGTGCAGTCCCCAGAATCTGTGCAGCCGCAGCAGCCAGGAAATGGTGGCAGACCACAGCGACAGCAGGCCCAGGGCATCCTTAGGGTCGATACCGGCGGGCTTCGGTCCAGTAGACTCAATATCGCCGTGCCGAGGTTGTCGGTGCCGCAGGTAATGATCAGGGAATTGAGTGTGGTACATTCCAAAATATACGATTTAAGTGATATGTGACGAATAGATATAGGATTTGTTTATTTTTCTTATAGATGAATAAAAGTATTGATTTATAAAATTTCTAAACTATTTTGATCTAATATTATGAAGTGTGAAAGATGTAATTTTTGTTAATGAGATTTAGTATTGCTTTGATAAAATAAAAATTAATTTTAAATTAGTAGATGAATTGAAATGCCCGACAAATACTTTCAAAGCCCATTAATTTTACGGACTAAATTTAAACAAATTGATGTATAAATTAAATAAGATCGATAAAATTTATTCAATAACATTAAGACTTAATGATAATTAAAAATAAGTATAAAAATTCTATTATTTTAAACATAAAATAAAAGTTCTGCTAATCACTTAAACGCCATCAGTATATAATTAAAACCATACTTTAAAAAATGTGTACATATACCAAGAACTCCAAGTATAACATTGCGTTTTTAAGAACCTTGCGACAATTACTCACACTTAATAAAATGAGAAAAGCGTGAAAATATGTCACCGCCTACTTAAGCTAATATACATAGTTTTTCCTCATTATACACACTGGACTCCACCCTCATACGTCTCACTCAACAAAGACCTAAATAATAAATTTCTCCCATTCAATTTTTCGCATGAATGAATGTTACGATATATATAAGCATACATCCTTTGTGTACGTATAGTGCACAAAGGATTATATACCTTGGCGCCCCGGCCAATAACATCCTTCCTCGATATATAGATCGCATAGGGCGATTTCGTGACTTCCGCCCGTTAGGGAGTGCCGTTATTGATGATTTCACGCGGTTTCGCTCAAAATTCTCTCATTCTTTCTCTCTCATTCTTGTCTCTCTCACACTCACACGCTGTCGAGCGTCACTTTTTAAGAGCTTTACTTAGTTTAATTTCTACGTGTGTGTGTGTGTATACACGCCCACGCGCGCATAATGGGGATATAATAATTGCTATTTTGCATGGAGGTATAATTGCCCTTCGTAACGACGCCAGTGACGTTGCTCATTGAAATACTTTTTTCCATACGCTTTTTTTGCTGAGATAGGAATTCTCGAATTATTAAAGAAAAAAACTTATCAAAGTATACTTTTTTAGTAATTATAGAGAGTGGTGTATGTTAGTTAAACATAAACAATCCAGTAATAGTGAATTATATCGGACTAACGTCGTCGAATATTTTGGCAATATATCAATGTGTATAAAAAAAAATTGTTATTTTATCAATAACCTAATAATCCAAATATATGTAATAGTATTACAGATAAATTTATAACAAACTTGCAAAATATACAGTAGGAAATAATTATATATTTTCATGGTATAACAATAATAACATAACGTGTTTCGATTAAAAAAATATTCTTTTATTTTTACATTTTGAAGTACAATTCGTCAGTCGTTAATTTCGTTTTTTATAAAATAGAAATGCATAATTTTAAATTTAAAATATACATACGCGATAATTGTATTTAGAACGTTACAATATTTTATAATGTTGCATTTTTGTAGGTAACAAAATTTAGAAAATTTTTCCATTATTAATTTTTTTAATTTTATATATATATATATATATATGTGTGTGTGTAAATTTAGTTTAATGCTATTTTAAGAGTCATGTTTTGAAATCCAACTATCACTAAAAATAATTTTATATATTTCAGATCTCAAAGTATGCATTATTTCATTTATATGGGTAACATTTAAAATAGCATTAAAATCAATGTTTGCATATAATATGGCTCCATTCTTTTACAATGTAGTTTCCTATAAACCTTCATATGTATATATGGACAATAAAAAAAATTTAAATTTACTCCAAGTATCGTAGATCTTGACTGAGATTCTTACGCACCTCAACTATACCTATATGAAAAAAATTGCTTAAGAAAAATAATTATTTTGTGTTTACGAGGAACCATTAATGTATAAAATATAGTACTTGAAATGATTAAAATTATTGAAAATGTAAAGTATAATTTTTATTTTTTTTTTATAAAAAATATTAAAAACTTAAAAATTATACATTTATTATTTTGAAGATGTGTGACAATTCTCAAGTATTGAATTAATTATACTTTTTTGTTAAAACGTATACCAAATATTTATAAAAATATAAGTAAAACCACGATTTTTTACTTCCTGCAACGAGATACTTTAGTCTTCGATACAAAGTTTCATGTTAATATTTTCCAACATCCAATAACGACATTGCAACAAAATTTTTACTCTGGCACAATTAGAAAATTTTGCTCCAATAAAATTCTTACCAACTAAATTTAAATATGACAATATTAACGTTAAATAATTGCAGGTCAGTTGTTTGTGGAATATTAACTTGAAAGAAAGCTGTAAATTAATTCAATGCGAACCAATAAAAGATCACACATCCTTTAAAGTATTATAAGTTTGGCGAAATTCATTTCATATTAAATTTTACATAATGATGTATCCCGTCTTCGCTTACAACCAAAATAATAATTTTTTCTTACGCAATTTTTTCTCTGCACATACACAATTATAATTTCCTAAATATAATCTAACGTCATCGTCATAAAATGCCCCCCCCCCAATCCTCCTTCCGGTACGTCAATATTTACAACTAATCGCCTCACCTGTATACCAATCATGAACGTGCGTCTATCATAAATAATCCCTATAATCCACGTCAAGAGTCTCATTCGCTTCGGTAATGAGCTTCAAGTTCGAAATAGGCATAGAGAGGTGCACGTGATCCATGTTGATGCCTGTCATTGAGAGACGTGCTGTCACCAAGTGATCCAAACTATCGTTCGAGTAGGTCATGAGGTAACCGATGAATTCATTGTTCACCCCGCTACATTCCATCGCGTCGATGATTTTGAACTTATCGAGCTGCAATAACATTATCTTGAGGCCGTTACTTGTAAACTGACACATATGGCAAATCAACACCCTTAGCTCACGGGATATGTTCTTGCTTAGCGCCTGATCCGTAACGTTTGTATACGAGACATCAATGTACTTCAACCGTGGCAACCTGAAAATCGGCACAAAGCCTTCTGCTGAGACGTTGTCACATCTCTTCATAGAGAAAACCCTTAACGCTTTACAATTATCAGATATGTACTTTAGCGCGTGGTCGTCTATGCTGTCACTCGCGTAATCAACAGACAATACCGATAGATTGACCATTTTCTGTTTCTCGAAGAGATACAACGGTAGGAAATTGCTGAGACACTCGAACCAATCCAACCGCATCCTCTTCATGATCTTGGCAATATGCATCTTCGCCGGACTGTACTCATCCTCGGATATCATTGATCCCCTGAGCGACAGGACATTAAGCTTCTTCATTTGTCTCAAAGCTCTCAGCAGGTACATACGGTTGATCCAGCAATCTATCAAGAACAAGCTTGACATTTCCCCAGGCTTGCGTATACTTAACAGGCTTGGGCCAGTAACCTGTAATCCCATCAACCTTATGTGCAGCAGGTTCCTGTTTGCTTTGAAAATTTTGGCCAAATCTCTGTCTTGACATCTCGGCACCAGACACGAGCACATGCTGATATGCTCAAGGCACTTGCACATCGTCAGCGCTTCAAGCATCTGCGTCCCGAGGAAGTCACCCACAAACGGCCTGACCTCCTCATCGTTGCATTTATGTAAATCCGTGTAGATCGACGCGTTCTCAAACTCAAACAAGAAGCTGAGGTTGATGGAGGTGAGGTATTCATAGCTTTGCAATGTCGCGTACACGAATATTCTCGGGCGCAATTTGTAAATGTTGTCTACATTGGTAAAGGCCCAGTTTTCGGCGGCGTCCAAGACGTCAAGACGCTTTACCACACTGTACGACTCTTTTGTTATATCGGCGATGGTCTCAAACTCCATGCCGTATTGCTCGAAGAAGCGTAGAAGACGATTTCTGTTCGGTTCCTGCATGTGCATCTGGCAATCCGGGTCGCTGTCCCAGCCTGAGCTGTCAATCAGGTCTTGACTTTCGCCGTTGTCCTCGTGTTCACTCATTTTGATTGGTTTTAGGTGACGGCTGAGTCAGGTTTATAAGTATTAAAGAAAAATTGTGTGTATAATGTTGTAGGATCAATTTTCAATATAGTTGTAATGTACATAGATTTCAATTTACCTAGATGTTGTTTATATACTCATACGAGGCTATCCAAGGATTTGTTGTAAATGTTGGAGTAGTCAACTTCTAAAATTATTGTAAACACAATTTATAATTATCCCTCTTTAATAATATTCATACTTACTTGATGGCATCGATCATATTTTCGTTTTCTTTCGTTCAATAGTAATAGTATTGATTTCAAATTTTTTAAGATTAAAGGTCCAATTCGTCTAGTCACTTATTTCTACTGTGTTACAAATTAACACAGAGTTTCTTGTTGTGATTGATACAACATTCAGATAAGTAAAGCAAGCGTAATTTCCTGATGGAAAATTATTACTGATATTCATATCATTACAGGCATCAATATATTTTCGAATCAAGGTTAAGACATTATTTACATATCGAAACCATAATATATACATTAGAGAGTACGCTGGTATAATGTAAGCAATCGCAAAACGTATAAGTGAGAAGTAATTGATGAATAGAAAAAATTATTAGAATACTTTTTTTTTCTTTGATAAATTAATAGAACAATAAAAATTTTGATATACCTTTAATGTTTATTAATATTTTTTATGCATTATATTGATATTTTTCAGTACATTAATTCCTTATTCATTAAAATACCTGCCTATCTTTAAAAACTACACCATAATAAAGAAATATTAAAATATCGCTACTACATCGATAAATCATTAAATTATCAAAATAAATGATCCTAATAACTTTTCCGACTACACGTAAGATCAAACATCCGCGATCGACCACAAATTCCAGCACCGTATTATACCCACCTTGACCTCGACAAACTGTCCGCTAACCGAGTGTTAATTTAACTTGATCAACTAATGAAGAACCAACAACGCGCCTGTCACCCTCCTTACGAAAAAAGAACGAAGAGAGAGAAACAGAAAAACGTCTCGGACACGCAACGCGCATTAACGAGGGACGGTGATTTTTTCGGTCAGCTCAGAATCGTGTCCCTTTCCGCGTAAATAGCGTGTGAGAGGTGAAAGGGTGCGGACTCGTACGCGTCTATACACTTTTTTTCCAGGCTGTTATGTATATATATATATATATATATATATATATATGTGTGTAAGGGAAGGGTGGATTGAAGATCGGATGTTTTTTCGAGAGTTAGGGAAAGTAAATAACGAATGTGGGTGAAAGGGATTGAAATAACTTTTGGTAATGGAAAGGGTTGAATTTTCATGGTGGGTGGTTATAGGTGTCTCGATGGGATGTTTTATAGACGAGAGCTTGGATTAATTTATGACAGGAAGTAAAGTAATATCATAGGGTAAGTCTTTGAAACCGAGCAAAGGGGACTTTGTAATTTAAAAAGACTTTTAATTAGAAAGTAAAGCAAAGACGTGACTTTTTATTATACTGGTTTACTGTTCTACACTAGTATATTACTGCCACTACCATGTAGCTTTACAGTAGTCGTAAAAAATATAAATTTATGAAGAAATCTTTTAGTATCCATTGTAAATTTATGTCAGTTTATAATTCTAACAATATTAATGATCGAAGTTTTTAATTATCTATGTCTTAATGGTTAAACGTAGACAACGATGAATATAATAATCTAACAAGTCACTAGAAAAGTTGTACAACATAATATACATTCATAAAAAAAGAACACAGCATTTCAAAAAAAAGATGGAACTCTGTAACGGTCGTCTCTAACGCATTATAGTTTTTACTGCCATCATAGACTGACCTTGTCACTCCCAACTCCAACTACACATGATGGCACATCTCTCACCCTACTCTATAGCACGTATATATAAATGTTCGTCCGAAAAAAATAGCCAATAAACCCCGAAAAAATGAATAGCCAAGGCACAACACTACTATCGTAATAGGGCGCGAACACGCGTGTGTTTCGTATCTTCCCTCTCTCACCCTCTCCTTTATCCGTATACCGTTCGGAAAAATCACGCGAGCGCTGATTAAAGCATCGCAGGCGTGATTTATCGTCTGTCGTCGCTGTGGTGGCTACTACGCGGCGATGCGTCGATCGATCCTTTGTAGGATTTTAATATTTCGGAGGACTGGGCGCGGCGTCACGAAAGCTGATGCTACTGCTCACTTTTTCCTCTGTCTCTTTCTCTCTGTTCGTGAGAGCGAAGACGCGAAGGTGACAATTTACCGATTTCCACGTAGTACAGGTGCTGGTATGCTGTTGACAATGCTTTTACAGAGTATTTGGATGGAGAAAATGAGGGTTTGAACGGATAGATAATGAGGAACGTGTGGTACGTTAGGTAGGGAAATCTTTCGGTTCAACTTTGATGGGGTATTTTTTAATGATCGGTGAGAGACGTTAATCTTTTACGGGTTTAAAGTTTTTGGATCGTAAAAGTTTTGTATGTCAATGTGAGTTTTGTATGTTAAAGAGTTCGTGTTATTTTAATAAAGTGTGAAGGATGTTACTTTGTTATTATCTTAGAAACTAACAACTGAAAACGAAAAAATAAAATAAAAAATTTAACGAAATTAATTTGTGTAAGTCCAATATTGACAGTTTATAGTAGTTTAAAATGCAAACGATTTATCTTTTACATTCTAGTTTATTTAAACATGCTTGAATATACTTCACGAGTATTTTTTCAATGAACAACCGAACCCGTATTGAATTAAATTTTGAACAAGAGAACAAACCACTTTCCCAATAAACAACGACATCGAAATTCAAATTCAATTTGAAAAAAAAGTCCTTTCTTTCCAACTACCATATAACGCTTCGAAAAATCTGAACGCGAATTCAAAACAAAGAAAGAAAAAAAAACGAACGGACACAAAACAACGCTTCGTGATTGTGGGTCATCAGACGGGATGCGCGTGCGCTCGCTCGCGTACAACAGGCGCGGCGCGGGAAAAAAAGCTCGCGCGCTGCCACTTGTTCTGTGTGGTATACACGCGTGGTGTTCGTTCGCCTCGCGCATAGTGGTTGCGTCGCGATGAGCCAACGGACGTTTCGTTTTCCATGATAGTGCGCTAGTGATAATAGTGAGAAAAAAAAGAGAGAGAATTAGTGATTGTTGATATAGACGACGCGGTGAGAGTGAGAGAAAGAGAGTGATTTTGATAGATTTAGGGAATGCGATATGTACGCGATAAAGAGCCTTAGTCGATTATTGATCTTCCAGCATCAACAGCAGCAACAGCAGACCGAACGGTCGCAAGTGCGTTTGATTTGTGTTTTGGTGATTTGTGGGGTGTTACGGATTAGTTTGGTATTAGAAAAGGGGTTGCGGTGTTGTTTCGATGGAGAGAATTAATGTTAAGCGATTGGTTCGGTATATTCAATATGTTTTGGTAGCGGATGAATTTCATTTGTTTTACTTGTTTATTTGAAAATGGGATTAGGAAAGGTTTAATTAACATGAAGTGTAGAAACGTTCCATTAGTTTGTATTTTGGTATTTTTATGGTAATTTCTGATACCGATATATACCACGTTGAATAAAACTTATTAAAATATAATGTTCTTAGTTTTTGTTTATCAAATTCTAATTATGAAAGAATAAATGTAAATTACATACTAATTAACGTTATCTACGATATTTAGTGTTACATTTCCTCGGAAAATACGTTTATACTGATTCTTAAAAGTACTAAATTTAATATTCATTACTCACTTTTATTAGTTAAATTGTTATTTTTAGATGCTTATTATTATAAAAATAAAAAAAACAATTCCATAAAACAGTACTTTTCAGAAACAAATTCAATTTACTTCAACCTCCAATAGGTTCTTGCGAGGGCAGAAATGATTATTCACTAGAGACCGGTATAATAATAGCACTTTTTCAAAAATCATAATATTTCAAATGGTAACTTAAGGTCTCTTCGTGAAGAAAATACATTATCGCTGGAAATCGCTTTAAAAAAACTTTGAAATATAAGGGATCCTCATTTTATTATAATAAATATCTATCACATAATATAAAAACTTTACATATTACTTGTTTTGTTTCTATTATTCAAATTTCCTTATGATTTTGAAACAAAAAAAAATAGTATAACAACGTAGTCTAAGTAAACAAAAATTACTGCTAAAATATAAGTAATATATATCTTTTATATAAGAGAAACAATAAAAATTAGTATCTAAAGCATTAAAAATTCAGACTAATTTAAAAATTTACGTTAAATAAACTGCTGAAAATGTATAACATAGTATACAATTTTTAACTGTTTAAAATATTGAACAGTAACGATGTTTCAAAAATTCGATTTCCATCTTCCACTTATTAATCTTCAAATTAAACGAATAGTAATTATTCAAATTGTAAATACCACTTACCCCCCCTCACCCCTCCAATAATAAAAAAAAAGAATTTGCTTCAATGAATTTCCAAACACAGGCAGAGCCCTCGTCGCCACAACCTTCTGTCGACCGGCTCTCGGTTACTTTCGCCATCACTGAGCGTACAAATGGTGAGGGCGGTGGCGGGGCTGGCAACGACGAACGCACACCACCACCGTCGTCGGCCCAGCAGCCGCCCACCACTAGCTTTGACTTCAGCCAGCATCATCATCCGCGACGACGTACTCACGTACTCGACAACGCCTTCGGCAAGTCAGACGATATGCAGCGTGGATCGACTGGTCACGGTGAGTTTTAGAACTGATGGTATAGAAGAGGGTTCAAAAAAATAGGGTTCGATTTGGTCGGTTATATTGTGTATATTACCGTAAAAAATATACTTTTTTTTGGTAATTGTAACTATTTATTGTATGGTTGTGGTAGAATCGTCCATTTTTTTCTTTAATCATTTGTCAGTTTTTCATATGTTTTTATATAATCAACGTAATTATTGTACATTGAGAAAAAAAGTTAGGAAAAATTCTAAATGATTTTGGAAAAATTACCATACTTATAGGAAAAATTACTAGAATTCTGGTAAAATTTCCTACAAATTATGGTAATTTTTTGGGTTTTTACAGCCTGTAGTGGCTTTACTAGAATTATGGTAATTTTTCCAAAGTCATTTAGAATTTTTCCTAACTTTTTTTCTCAGTGTATAGTATATCATTAAAATTAGAAAAGAATATTGTTTTAAAAAATTCATCAATATCGTGATAAATATATTAATGATAATCTAGTTTTTAGCTAATTTAATGGTTAAGAAGAATATAGTTTGACATTCATATATGGAAATACTACTATTTTAATTACGAGTAACATTTATTATACATTGTTTTTGTTGCTTACTAATTTTTATTAAAAATGCTTTTTTTCATATAAATACATTAATTATAAAATATCGTTTATTATACGGAAGAATCTCATAATACCTTATGACAGCAGTTTTAGAATGTTTAACTTTAAATTCAATTTTAAAATGCAATGATAATTTCGCTTTAGCATTTATCTCGGTATACGTTATTAGGATAATGTATTTATATAAGCATTGAAAATTACCCAAAGTTTTATCAGATTGACATACGCAAATATGAGAATACGCTGAAATTATAGCTAATTATAATTAAGATGAAAGTGAAATTTAATTAAAATTGAGTAGACGCCGCGGGATGTCACTGTGCAATTCATAACGGTTGGAAAATGAAGGTGATTTGCAAAATCTTATCTCACTGAAAACGTGATAAATTTGACCGTTTGACGGAGAAAAAGTACTGACTTCTTCTCATTATTCATGTCTCCAACCCTTTTTCACCTCCGGCTAAAATTTTAATTACTTTTCGCAAACTAATAAGCTCAATTCTAATTATTAGCGAAAGTAACTTATCAGATTAATTATTGAAATTAAAATAGATCATAGATATATATAACAGTTTAGTTCTAAAAGTAAGTCGTTAATACTCTCATTATACTTTTCCGAGTTATTCTGTAGTTTATGAATTGTTGAAAAACAACCCGGTAAAAAAAGTTTAGCTAAAAAAAATAGCTGTAAGTAATAGGTGAAAAATATAACTGTAATGCATGGATTTC
>JAYJLV010033218.1:0-27565 GCA_036873485.1 Torymus texanus | reverse complement strand
ATGGACCGCAGCAGCGTGTATGTATATATATATATATATATATATATATACGATAGCTATCGCGATGCGACGAAAAGATTATCGGGGCTACAACCGCGCTTATCAGGTGTGTACGAGACGACAACGACAACGACGCGCACGAGCCGAGGATAAAGATGATGTACGCTGACGGTTTATCTCTCGTGGTGTGGTACGAAGACAAGTATATATGATATTAAGTGAGATGGTGTAACACGTGTGGATAGGGTTCGACAGGTTGTGATATTTTTATTGAGAATATATATATAGCTTTATTTTGTTTTTAAAATAAAAGAGTTTTAGATGGTTTTGTTGGGTGCATAATATATTGTAATGATTACAATATTAATTTTAAATAAAAAGATTAGAAAAAAAATTACGGTGTTAATTATTAAATCAACTGTAAAAAATCAATCAACTCAGAGTACAGCGATAACGTTAATCCTGAATTATGTAATTTTTTCATACCAGTAAATAAACTTCTAAACTATAACGCTATCAGCCTTATGGCGTGGATTAAACGTACTTTCCTTTTTTTCTATGAAGCAACAATATATGCTACATAGAAAATATAAAATAGAAAAAAAACTAGAGTTTCTTTGTGCTACAGTTGCGTATTCGATGACGTAAAAATTTCTTGTAATTGCACAAACAGATGCTTCATATGTACAGCGATTCATAATCAATGATTTATAGAAAGAGCAACTGTTATCTTTGTAAGTCACGTATAATCTGAAGATCAAATAATTTTTTGATGATTTATGGTTTCATCTACATCCAGTGTCATAAAT
Source organism: Torymus texanus (assembly GCA_036873485.1). Taxonomy (NCBI): domain Eukaryota; kingdom Metazoa; phylum Arthropoda; class Insecta; order Hymenoptera; family Torymidae; genus Torymus; species Torymus texanus. The sequence goes on along the minus strand of JAYJLV010033218.1, from coordinate 26,756 downwards.
AGTTTTTACTTGTTTTACTGTATGTTTAGGTTTCAAAATTTATCTTTCATCCTTCAGTATTATAATTAATATTTATCTTAAGGTATATATTTTTAATAATATTTTCAGTGGTTTCTAAAACTTGGAAATTGTAAAAATTCTTCCTGAAATATTAATAAATTTATAATTATAGTGATTTAACACTGAACTAACAATATTAATATTATAATTCAACAAATTAATTAATAGTAGCTGTAGAATAATTAAATACAAGTTACTTGCTAAAACTAACAATAGAAATATCAAATCATTTTATATAATGATTAAATTATAGTAACTTCCAGTCGTAAATGCAAATTGTTCTCTGACACATTTTCGTAATCTCAATGAGGTTTGAATAACATAATAATTTTATAAAAAATATCTCAATCAACAAAATCTATATCTAAAAAAGAATCTTCATTATCAAACGCAAAAATCCACGCAAATTCCTCCACCGCCAACCCGAAACACCAGTAGCATATCATCCCATATCCCACCTCAAAATCCATCATCACACACCTCGTGTCATCTCGTCTCCTGTCCACACTACGAGCTTCTCGTCTTACTCTCATATTCTCTCACCCTCCACGTGCTGGGTCCCCGCGGGGTCCTCTCGGACAAATTAAACGACACCTCGTCTACCGCAAACTTCGCGCGTACGCGTGTCCCTAACGAGCAACTCTCAGTTCCGTTTTTTCCTCTTTCATTTTTTCATTTTTTTTTTTATTCCAACGAGAGCCATTACACAGTTCGCATTGCTCTCTCTCTCTCTCTTTCTGTCTTCGCGTGTGAGCTCACGTCGGCACGGACTGTCCCACGCTCTAGAATTTGACACTGGTCGCTCGCGACAGGTATAATAATAAGCGCGCGCTAGAGAGAGAGCGCAGATACTACACCCGAGATATGCGAGTGAATTTAAACGGTACGAGCTTTACGCGCGAGCGCAGAGTGTGAACTCGCGAGGTGGTCGGACGAGAAAAAGAGCGAGATCGCTGTGGATGGATGGTAAGCAAGTGCTGAGAGGAGGTCGCAAAGGTGAAGTGAGAGAGAGAGATGACGGATGGACTTTTTGGGAGAGAAATTTCGTATGTGTACGCGGAGATATATTTTTTTGGAAAACAAGGTTGCGTTTATTGAAATGGTAGCGTTGTTGCTTACTGGACTGTTTTTCTTATTGTTGTTTTCCTTTCTTGGTTAGTTTATTAGAATTTAATAGAAATATAGACATTTTCAATTATTATACAATAATCTCATTGTGCGGTATAGATTTATTCGACAAGGATACTATTGAGATCAGTATTAGTGGAATACTGACAAACAGATCGAGGCGACAGATTCATTGAAATAATTTGTTTGCGAATGTACGATAAAAATCATCCGCAATTTTTTCTTTGCAATTAAAAACGAATTTACCAGGATCCATAAAACTATATTAAATTCAACGTTATTACTTGATCCTATTCACGCCACCATGCATCATCCATCGTTACCTCCAACAAACCCAAAATCACCTTTTTTTCTTAACAAACAATATAACCAGCGCCATTAAAAAAAAAGAAAAAAAGAAAAAAGCGAAATTTGCAATTAGTAAACGCAGCGGCACAGTGGACACAAGGAAGTTTATACATATATACGTATATGTATTCGCGTACTTCCAAAAAATTAAAACCGAGACGAGGAAAAAAGAAATTTCGCATGTATGTATGTATGTGCAAAGGTAAAGTGCTACGCGACACCCAAGCGCGAGAAGCGCATGACGGATTGACTCGCCACCAAACACGCGAGCGCGCATACAGAAGCCGAATCACGCCGCTTCGGAGAAGCAAGAGAGAGAAAGATGGTATCATGGACAAACGCGGCATATAAGACTCACGCCGCGCCTTATATACTTGTTCTTTTTTTTCCCGCTGCGCGCGAGCGCGACGCGTGTCCTTTTGTCGCACGAAGAGAGTTGCGTAAGTGAGAGAGAGAGAGAACGAAGGTTTCAGCGGATTGTGTCCGAGAGAGGAAATGATTGGCGAATTTTAGGTTTATAGTGATAATAAGGCGGATTTGATACGGTGAAGCGAGCGATGATTAGGCGGAGAAAGAGAGGGAGGAAAGTGATGATTGATGACGAATAAATCTCTTGTTGCCTCTAGTGTTTTTACAGCTTACCCCGGATTAGCTGAATAACTTATCGCGGAAAAAAAGTACAAGCGCGATGATCGGGATCTTTTGTATATCTCGTTGATTTGCGATCAGTAAAGCCCGCAGACAGATGTTGCAGAATTAAGGTGTATAACTGCGATACAATCTTTTGTAATGTAGAAATATATATATATACGCAGAACAGATGTGCAAGTTATGTATGATTTAAATTAATTTTCGTATATTGATATTATTATCACGTACTTTATTTACATTATCAAATCTGTAATATACGCATTAAATATTTAAAATTAAAACAATGATTTGCCGATTTCCAGATATATCTTTCATTATATAAAACATTTTTTTTTATTAAAAACATAACGTATTATTTATACTTAAAATATACACATATAAAAATGTATTACATTTTAAGTACCCCTTGTTCTTCGAATGAACCACAAAATCTTGTTTTTATTTTCGAGAGCTACTATATATATTATTCACAAGCCATTTTACGGTACTTAATTCTTAATCTCATCCATATAGTATATATACACACATTTACCGGTCCCTCGTCTACACACTTCTCCGCTATAAATTAACCAACCCCAACCCAACCACACACACACACAAAAGAAAAGTAACTGCAACAATTCGAAAACGAGTTTGAAAAATATTGCGTCGCGTCGTCAAACAGGCCCATACGTCGAATTGCCGAAAGTTTTCAAGGGAAAAAGGGCTGTATATATACTAGCAACGGGACCACTTTGTACACTATACACTTTATATAATATACTGGACCTGCTTTGCACGTTACGTGTATATATATATATATATATATGTTACAAGTGGCACGTGCCCTTTCGACACGCGCCTATCGACCCAATGTGTATACGTATATATACAGTTTTCTCTTCCGGAGACGCACGCGAGTGAAAAGCTGCGCGACTTGAGAGCAAGGTATACGCGCACGTGACGTTGCTTCCTGACTGTCTTTCTCTCTTTCGTTCTCCGCTTGTCTTGTTGCGCACGGGAATGGCCGAAGAAGGAAATGATGGTACCTGAATACAAAAACCGATCATCCCGTCGTCTCTTCTTCTCGAAGAGGTCGCTGACTTTTTGCTATGTATATGTGTGTATGTGTGTGTACGGGCTTTCGTGTGATATCGTATAACGTAAAGGAGGATGCGTACTGTAGCCAACGATTTAGTATTAATTTTGGTTGTTTAGAAGGTATTTTATAGTTGAAAAATGATGTTTTTAGTATCCTATTTTTTAACCGAAAGTTGGCACAAAATTTTTTAAATGAAGTAATTTTACAATCATGGAAATTCAGTGCTAAGTATAGAAAAAATATGTATAAATATACATTGCATAATATAAAATTTCACTTTTCTATAATTATATACTTCAGAATTGAATGATCGCACAAATTTACGAGAAATTTCTAATATACAAGTTAAAAAATAAACTCACTATACTACTCACCGCCAATAAATATAGCTACATCAGTTAATTTTTCCTGTGAACGCAAAAGTAACAGCGACGTATGGATATATATATATAGTTATTGCCGGACAGTAATGGGTTAAACAACTATGTAGAGTAAACATTTTAGCTTATAGCTAGACTTCCGTATAATGAGGCAGTGTACGCATACGAGGCAGTCAATATTTAAGACAATTATATTACAATTAGAGTGCGCGCTCCATGATGGCTATAGCATAAAATGCATGTGTAAAACTTTTATCGTCCAGTTTTCCTCGTGCAGAAGCTCACTTATATATATACACACATACGCGTGCTTATCAGTAACTCGTTGATGCGCTCGACGTTCGTATATTATATATGCGCTAACGTTTTTCTTTTCCTAAGAGCTGTATGTTATTTCTCTTTTTTTGTTCTCGAAAAATAATATGTATAAAATACAGCGATACTGCGAATACTCGAGTCTATCTGTCATTGAAAATTGTTCGAAGAATAGAAACATAACAATGTAAGATAATTGGCCACTTTTGACAAGAATATATAGATTAATCATATACCATCTATATATATATATACGACAATTAAAATGTTCATTTCGCACAACTATCCAGACAATAATGTTTACACGATCCATCATTTTGTTGAAACTTCAATCTCAAACATCTCGTCGATTTAATTCGTGGATTCCCAAAATATTTACATCTTACTCGTACCGATCGACACTACAATTACACTATATATATATATATATATATATACTCCAAACAAATAATCATATATACGCACTCGACAACAGAAAAAAAGACATGCAAGCAAAGCAACATCAGCAGCTCGCGATAACCCAAACAAGAGTACATATATATGTATGTATATACACAACTCGCATATATATATGAGTTAAAAATAAAACTTTAGCGCGCGCGAACGACAATTCTGAGACGCGAGCGCCTCATATATGCATGTACACGCAACGATTTTATGAATGAGAGCATGAGACTACACCAACTCTTATCGTGACGCACGCGTCGTCGTATGGTTCCGAGCTATTTCGAGCCCTTGCCCGCTTGAATTTCGAGCGAACTTATATGCACAGTGGCATTATATACCTACTGACGAGGAAGAGCGACATGTGCGGAATGGATTGTTTATAGGTGGAGGTATACTCGGATATGATGCGGATCTGTGAATGCAAGGAATCGAGTGTCGTTCCGTTAGGGAAGGTTCACATGGTTATACGATATGGACGAGATTTCGCGAATAGGGGTATATACATTGATGAGGCAAGATTTTTGGTTTAGCGCGTATTGAGGATGGTGAAGAAAAGAGAAAACCTTGTTAAATAACCAAACCGGGTGTATCCATAGATTCAACAACTTAGTTATCTATAAAAACAAAGTTATAAGTTGCCTAAAGACTTTCCAAACTCAACACAATACCATATAATTATCATCTTTATATGCACGACTTTCTTAAAAAGCTTCTGTACAGACACACACCAACCAAAAATTGATTCCACAGCTTAATTCACGCTTATAGCAACAATCATGTGTAAGACCCTTAAAGACAATCAGCACACACATACACGAGTCCGGAAGTACGCGAGTCAAGTCTTGTCGCGTCGTCCTCGCCACGTTCTTATCTCCGTCCCGCAACCAAACACCGCAGTCAGGCTAACTCGCTCGGAGGCTCGTCATCTTCGCGTTCTCCATTTCGACGACTTGAATACTCTCAAAATCTTCGTACACACATACATGCGATTGCCAACTTCCGATCGCGACAGGTTTTATCGTTATCAGAGCGACGCGCGGTCGCCGTCCGTCGTTGCGATAACGCTGCACGCGTGTCGTGATTTGTTTTTTTTTTTTTTTAACTATACTGTTCTTTTCTTCTTATTGTTTATTTGAAAGCTTGACGATATAATATATATGTGGTGTGGGGGAAGGATTTGTCGAGTTGTTTGATTGTGTAAATGTTTTGATTGCACAATGTCAAGCGCGCGGGGCTTCTGTACGGTTTTGGGTTTGTTGGGTCACGATGTTTGTGGAGGGATTTTGGGTGTTGGAGTAGCGGTTATTTATTGCGTCCTTTTGAAGAAACTTAATGTATAATTGAAGTTGGTCCTTTAGAGAAAGCGAAAAGATTTAATAGAAAAATAAGATGTTATGTAAGATGTTGGTTGAAAATAAAAATAAAATTATAAAATAAAAGAATATAGAATAGACGGTGAATTGAAATAGTTATAGTTTCAGAAATCTCTAATTCTCTTTCAGAGTATTTTTTTGGTTTTAACTTTATTTCTAAGCTTTGCAAAGGAAAATATACGGTATGAAAATATAATTTATGTATAATTTACAAAATCATCAACTTTACCACAAAAATATACCCAATTTACCATATAATAGGTACTATCCGAACCACAATTTATATTATAATAAACAACGCGACCAACCTTAATCATGATTGACGATCACCTCAACCCTGACTCATTCTTTATGACTCACACGAGTTCTTTTTTTTTTGTTTAAATTCTACAAAATTGATAAACTCTTCTATATATCGACATTCTGATAAAATTTTCGCAGATTAAAGAATCAACCGAACGCACGCAAACATAACAAACATGAATCAACGCACAACGCGAGTTCCTACATACGTCACACTATATTACGAAGATCTACGCGTCAGCCTTTTTGACTCTCTCGTCAGCAAACATCCACTACCACTACCACCACCCGGTAGTTCGCGGAATTACCTCTACGTCCAACCTAAAGATTGCGTATCTATATAGGTATATATGCATCCAGTATGGACCGGAAATAATGCACCGGCACGCAGCTGTATCCCTCCAAAGCTTGTGCCGCGGTGAACAAAAGTATTATAGAGAGAAAGAGAGACAGAAGACATATACGAAGAAGAAGAGAAACAACGTCAACGCAGCGAATATAAAAAAAGAAGAAACATCGATGAGTACAATACGCGCGCTACCTAGTCGTCGACGGTTTCGCCTCCTTGGTTTCTGGTTTCCCCGGCCGCCTATGTTGATGCACTTTCCTCGCGTGATGCGCGCGCGCGCGCGCTCCGCTGGAAAGTATATTTCGAGATTACGCAAGAACCGCTCGCACACACGCGGACGATTAAACTATACCAGACGCTACTATATACTGCTGCTACACTTACACTCCTTCGACATCGGAATCGCTAATTTCGTCTGACTACCATACGTATATGTATGTGATATGCAGCGACCGATGCGCTTCTCTCGCAGAAAAAGTTCTTAGCATCGTCGCGTGGCGTAAACCTGCGCTTGAGGAAGATTTTCCCTTCTTTCTCTCTCTATTTATGTAACGAGAGTATAGTTAAGAAGGGGGAGATATTTTATGCGCCGGGTAATTGCGCATACGCGGCGTTCTTTTCCTTTTCTCTCTTTCTCCCTCTCTCGCAAGAACGATATATATATACATGGTAGAGCGCTTAGAAACGACGGTTTTTGCGCGCACAGGAGAGGCGATTTTCGTCTAATGCACGCGGCAGTGTGTTACATGTGGAGGAGGAGGAGGTACGCGTATAGGCTTGGTCATGGCCTGCTGCGCGGACGGTGAAACTCTTCTGCGCGCGCGCGTGATGTTTAGATAACGAGGATTTATCTTCATGGTAATGCGATGGGTTATTCGTAATTTGTGGGATATGGGCTTTTTTTTTAGTCTACGCGTTGTATATGAGCATTAATTATCGGTAAGAAATGAAGTAAGTGCATAAGCAGCGGCTTTTGTTGCAAGAGATATGTTCTAGCTGGCTCTTTTTTTTTAGGTATAATGTAATAATGATTTAATGGAGGAAGATGGTTGAGAATTTTTTGTAGGCTATTTTTCTTAATCAAATTTTATCCATATTGAATATGTATATTGCGAGGTGATGAATAGATAATTTGGGTTTATAAATCTAAAGTTACAAAAAAAAAGGATTTCAAGGGTATCTTTTGCTACCTTACAATTTTTGTAAGGTATACAAATTGTTCCGAAAATGTATGTTTTACTACATATATATTTGGATAGAGGAAAAAATTCTAAACCGAAAGTTCCTTTCACCATTTTTTGATATAATAAGTAGTTTTTTAATCCCTAATGTACCAAAATCGTTAATTTTTAATAGAAAATATGTATATCATAGATATTGCCTTATAAATACATTAGGGATTAAAAAACTACTTATATTATATCAAAAAATAGTAAAAGAACTTTCAGTGTAGAATTTTCTCCTATATCCAAATATATGCAGTAAAACATACATTTTCGGAACAAGTTGTAATATAAATCCATCGCCTCTGTTATAATATACTGCTGCTTGCCAAAAATACTGCAGCGAAAACCAACAAATCAGTTGAACCTCGCCTTCTTCTCTTGCACAAATTTCTCCTAAAACTACTTACACTCTCCAGCGTGTCACTTTACTTCCAAACCTCCTTACCATACTCTCATTTCACTACCGCGCCTCCAACGAGAAAGCCAGAAACACACCGATGGCGGAGAGAATAGGATCTGCAAAAAAGGCGAAAAAACGTCGAGTTCGGTATACTTGCTACACTCGTTAAAATAGAAAACGCACGGAAGGAAAGTCGCGTCGGGCGCAACAAGAGGAGGAGGAGGAGGAGGAGGACGTTGTAGAGACACACTTTGTTCTCCCATCGCTCGACGTTTAAAAGCGCACTGGCCGTCGTAGTTAACGAACCAAAGCGGTCGCAGTTCGCCTGGCTGCATGTAGCTGCATGCAGTTCTCTTTTCGAAATTCGTTGAGGAGAAAGAGAAAGAGGTTTGGTGATTAGTCGGAGAATATCTATATTTTTGTAAGTGTAGTTAAGAATGAGATAGAGAAAGAGGATAACGTGTGTATTCGGTTCGTGTCTATAAACTGATTGATATGTAGACGCGTAATTTTATCAATAACTATTCGTCTGTTATAATTAAATTATAATAGTATATGCGACTACGTAATAATGATAATATAGTAGAATTAATGTATTAATCAAATTTCCGGTGATACATTATCTCATGACGAATTCTGTGGCTTCCTGGAATAACTGAATAAGTCCACTTTTTTTGAAAATCGAGATAATCCCCGATTTTGTATCTTCAAATAGGCCTTTTTCATTTACCACTTTCAGGAGTAGCAAAAATATTGCCGTAAAGCTACTATTCACCCGAAACGTAACCAGATAAGTCCACTTTTCAAATTTTGTGCCCAGAATAACCGGATAAGTCCATCATTTTTTTTTTCGTTTATCGTAGTTATCATTTATTTTATCTATTCTAATTTAATGTGAATATGATGGCTAATATATATTTATCTATTTATTTAAAAAATTCTTATACACTTTCAAATTATAAACATTTTAAATTTTACAATATTAGTACAATACGTAAATTTAATAGAAATGTCAGAAAAATAGAAATTTCTTGAATAAGAATTCATTGAACAATTGCTAATTTTGTAATTGTTTCATAATTAAATTAAAGAATACGCTCTAAAATAAACGCGAACCGCACTATCAGATAAGTCCACAGTTCCCGGAATAACCAGATAAGTCCGTACTTTTTTGAGTTCATACTCGTTTTGAAGGCATCAAAAAATGTATAACCAGCCTGTAAATAGGTTTTTTGAATGTGTCAATTGACTATAGTCAAGTATTGCGACTGATCTCGATTCTCCCGATTTTACATGTAAAAAATTTTATAAATTTTAATAAATTTTGAATATTTAAACTTATATGCATATAAGTTTGAACATTAAAACCCGTTTTTCTTAAAAACTCGAAAAGTGGACTTATTTGGTTATTCCGGGAAACCACAGAATTATATTCGATTGTAAATGTTAAATTTTTTCGTTGATTCGAGAAGACCGTGATTTTTAAGAGAAAGAAAGCAGTATATATGCCGGTTGGCTGCGGTAAAGTATAACTACGGACTCCTACGATTATAAATATTCAGTTAAACTAATAGTATGCCAGTCTACATTCGTGCATACTATTAATGTGAATTAGCGAAAATTCGTTCTCTCTAAACCGAAATTTCACTGATTCTTATTGTACACTGCGAGAATGAAACTGGTACTTTCGGCAATTAGATACTGACCATTAAATCTGTCTCAACTTTTCTAAGAGTAATAGGTTTCCTTCACTTTGAATTTACGTTTATCTTATTCAAACGTATCCTAAGATCTGTTTCAAGCTTGCTTTACCCAAAAAATTCACTCTCCAAAATCCTCTCCTAGTCTTTATGTTAAAATTACTTTCCAAACAATTCTTATGTATAGCTTATCGACGTTCTAGATTTTCTGATTTTTTTTATAGAGTCAATCAAATGATTCATCCCCTCCTCCCATCCACATTTAGAGAATAAAATTTTTTACCTGAAACAATAACCAACTCAACGTTAAAAAGAAAATATTCCATCTTTCATAACCCACCACACCAACATATGCATAACTCACCGACCATCATCCTTCAAGATCGCAAACTTCCTAATTCGCTTATAATCTTCCATAATTCTGAAAACCATCATAGCATAAATCAGTAGCAGCACCACAACTCGACCACAGCATATAAGCACAACCTCACGCTATATCGTACAGCCTCTCTCTTTCTTTTTCTCTCTCTCTCTTTCTCTCTCTCTCTCTCTCTCTCTCTCTCTCTCTCTCTCTCTCTCGGAAGAAAAGTGCACAGCAGTCCAACCGGAAGTTGAGGATACCTCGGAAGAAGCGCATCGCACGTATATACTTGCTCGCTAATTCACGGAAAGAATTACGCTACGATGACGCTTGGGGAGAGAGGGAAAGAGAGTTACGAGAACGACGTGTGCTCGCGAACGGTAATTTATTCGGTTTATCGCGCTGCTCGCCGAGACGCGCGCGCGCGAGCATTTCGTTAAGTAAGTAGGTGTATATACGTCGAAGAGATAAGTCGCATTGCCACCGATGGGTATAGGAGTATAGTATATCGAGCGAGTTCGAGCTGTTTTTTTTCCTTTCTAATAATGCAACCAAGTGACAATGAAGTTTTTTTTTCGCGTGGAATAGTTGGTGGTAGATTAGTTCGAATGTAGAAGATTTTTTTTATATAGAAATCAATGCGTATAGTAATCGGGTTTGGAGATACTGCAAACAAAGAAAGTTCTACTCTTATAGTATCGTTTGGATTTTTGACAAAATATAGATAAACTACATTATATACATATAAGTTGCTCTTAATTTACATGCGAGTATTTCTAGGCATCATCGTGCGCCTCCCAAAAAGTCCATTTTAAAACCATAAAAGTATAATAATTCATAAAGAGCTCATTAAAAAAAGAACTGAACTAAAAGTACGTTAAACTCCAGCTTCCTTCTCATAATTAATTCAGCATCTCTCTCTCTCACTCTTAGACCCAACGTGAAATTACTCCTAGCAAAAATATAACAAATAACCGCATAATTCGCCGAAAAAAAATTCACGCTAATCAGATCCCACCTACACCTCATTATGCCACGCGAGCCAACAAAAGATCTCTCCTCTTCTTCCTCCTTAATATATATATATATAACACAACCATGTCCATCTCGCTCACAGATGAAAATCGGTTCACCAATTCTCTCTTACTCCCCGTTATTCTCTCTTTCTCTTTCCTTCCCATCTTCATGCCTCGACGGACATCATTGCCGCGAGAAATATGTATATATATATATATTTCACTTTCAAATTCGCTCGAGGCAAGCGCACGTATATACATACTTATACGCGAAGATAAGCGGAACGAGCAGTACGCAAGCGCGCGGGCGTGAGTATAGTAGGAAAAGAGAATCGAGCAGTCATTAAGATAAGGAACGAGAGCGCCGCAAGGCAAAAGCGCGAGCCAACCGCGTTGAGAATTAAGGAGAAGGTGGAAGCAACAGCAGCAGCAGCAACGCGATTTTTCGATTTTCATCTTTTCAGGAACGAAAGCAAGAGTGTAGTAGTATACTCGACGCTTTTCTTACTATATATACGAAGAAGAGGCGATTTATCAGGCATGTTGTGTATAGCGTGTTGTTACCGGTTCTAGACTTTTTGCTTCCTATGCGCGAGTGCGCGCTCTTGGCGTATTGTTGGCGTAGTTTGAAAGTTTTTTTTTGACAGCCATTTTTGCTTTCTCCGAAGATGAGACTATGCTTCTTTTTAATTGTAATGGGAGAGAGACTAGATTTATTTGTGGTTTGTCTGTAGTTCTATATGATTGAGTAACATGCAAAAATTATTCTGTGTTATTTTCATATATATTTAATAGGTTTAAGACGAAAATTTCCATAAAGTAGTCCAAGTTTATTCTAGTAACCCTAATATCCTGTAATGCTTAAGTACACAATATGCCAAATGAATTGACTATTATTAAGTTGTAAAATTTCTTCGGAACTATTGAACAAAAATCATGTCATGGAAATTGGGAGCTGGAAGATTTATACTATGATCATCAATTTAATTTAGAAAAAGTAAATAAGATATTACATAGTCTGATTATTCGGTTAGCAGACAAAGTTAATTGTACAGTTGCACTTGATAATCAGTCTACGATAAATATGAGTAAAGGTGAATTTAAAATACGATTTATAGTACGTATTAACATATTATCATGTTAACAATGAACTAGTCTTTCACATGTAGTTTTTCCTACTGTAATTGTAGCTGTCAATATTAGAGATTAGAAAAAAGTTACGAGACAATATAATAATCTATTTTTCTAGAAGCATTTAGAAAAACGTTAAAAATTTTAAATGAATTTTATATTTTAATATATTTTAAGTACGTTTTTCTCTACTAACCGCATCTGTCCAGTATACGAACAGTATACACAATTATACGTAAATTTTATCATTAAATTATTCAGAAGTAAAATATAGTTAGAGAAAACGTCTGACAATCGAGCTTAAAGTTTATTCACTCTTTATTTTCGTCTTTCACGTTGGAAACTCATAACAGCATCTCATCTGAAAAAACAATTAATATTTTCATCTCCATCAAAAGCAAGTAACTGAATCATTATTCACTAATAAAAAAGCACATCTTCAATTGAACTGAACAAAATTTAAAAAAGAAAGAAACATAAAAATATAACTTACATTTTGACGAGGAAGAAGACGAAGAAAAATATATAGAGCACTATATCGTGAAAGATTAAGTAAAGGAAATACATATAAGTAACACGAGCCAGGCTCATGACTCGCGTGCGCATGGCGCAATTTTTCGAGTATAGAGAGCCGCGCCGTCGTCGTTGCCGCTCCTTCGCAGCATCTGCGCATGAGCACCTGTGTACACGGACCATATTATCTCTCCCTCTCTGTGTCTCTCCACTCACGCACGCGCACCAGTCTTTGTCATCCGATCGACATACTTCGAGGAGGCGACAACGATGAGCTCGCGTCCGCTGATAATTCGTAATCTCTCGCTCTGGATCTCTCGCTTCTCTCCTCTTTTTTTTTTAACTTTTTTTCTTTTATTTTTTTCTTTGTGATGATTCTTCTCTCTCTCTCTCTCTCTCTCTCTCTCTCTCTCTCTCTCTCTCTCCCTCTCTGTCTATTCTCTGTTCGAAGACGAGGAGTGTCTCTATACGCGAGGTGTTTAGGAAATTTGGGTCAGGCCGAGGTTGAGGTAAAGCGGTTGGTATATGGAAAAGTTTTGGCTATATCTGTTTGGGAGAATGAAGTGTCTGAATATGGAGTGAGATAACATTATTCTAATAAATATTATACAAAATGTATATATCATTATTTGAAAGTATAGTATAAATATTGAAATTTTCATGTATGTTAATTAAGATTAAGGTTTACTTACCTTTAAAATGTAATATAACTTGACAATGTCTGGTACATGGTATCATTAACATTAAAACAATCGCATATATAAGCTACAGCTCTTACGGTATTAACCCAACTTAAAAGATTTCACTCTCAATAAACATTTGCAAGTCTTAAAGGCTTATCACGACCTCTTCGGGACGAGATAAGTATAGGTATTACATAAAATATAAAACAAACCCCCCTCGTCATAAAAAGTTTCGCTCATCTCTCCGAATTTCTTAGCGAAACGTTTTGCCGTTTACACGCCAATAAACTACATCGTTATCTCATTTTCCTGCCAAACAGACTCTTTATACAATCCCGTATACGTTTATCTCTCGACACTTTTGTCATTAAGAGATCGAGAAAGAGTGAGAAAGAGATGCTGGCACGTGAACCATTTCGCCGTCCATAAACGGTTTATGAGAGACGAAGAGAATGATACTCTGTATCTTTTTCCTCGTATAGCCAAATCCTCTCGTATGTACCTTACCAAGAAATAGAATCTTCGAGGTGTCGTACCAAGATGTGAAAATTCTTCGAATGAGGAACAAAATAGAACGATATAATTACTCTACTCTGTTTAATTTTCTGTATATATACTGTTATATGGCGATGGAAAATTTTTCATTTTCTGGAAAAATATGGCTTCGAGGTATATAAGTATATTGTATATTCGACGAAGAAAGTTTAAAAATAAATATGCTGCATCAATGGGATCGTGTTCGCAATGTACGGATTCTTATATATATATATATACGTGAAACGGAAGAAACGTGTGTTGTAACACTTTTTCTGCAGATTTGTAAGAATACTTTTTAACTGAAAGAAGCGTCTTGACATCATTCGCTAAAGATGAGGAGTGTCTTATGATCTTTTGAAAAAAATCATGTATCATCTTTCGGTATGAGTGTATACTATGTTTATGTTACGAAACAATAATATTCATCTTTTTTTTCACGTTTTTTACTCTTATTAATTATGTTATTTTTAAAAAATTTCTTTTATTATTTTATAAACCGATGTTTCTCAAATATACTAATTAGCAATAAACTCTTGAAAATTCTTTTCATCTGACTTTAAAATTAAGAAAATACAATCTATATCAAAATAAACAACGATAATGAATTTCTTTTCCTTTATAAGTCCAATCACGCGAAGTCAATTAATAAAATTATACATACGTTTTCAAATCCATCATTCATCCCACAACCGCAAGCTTCATGTCCACACCCATCGATCCCTAACTACATCCGGACTCGCAAAACCATCTCGAAATTGTGATCTCTCATTCGTCTCGCTCGGCTCTGCAAAGCAAATATTTAATCGTTTCTCTCTCTCTCTCTCTCTCTTTCTCTCTCTTTCTCAATATATAAATATATCTATAAGCGACACCGCAGCTGCGTTGGAATCTCCAACAGATCTCTATATATATTTGTTTATTGTCATCATCATCATCATCATCGTATGAATTTTACCACTCCCACGGCAGCGATAAACTGCGCGACTTGCTTCGACAGAGAGAACCGTTATATATATATATATATATATATACACATACACACACACACACAACGTCGGCGTTTTTTTTTCATCGCGTGGCACGTGCGCTTCTGTCCGCGATCATCCACCTGAGAATATATATATATACGTGTATATGTATATATGTATGTATTTATGTGTGTGGGTAATGCTTCGATGGATTTTTCTGCGCGGCCGTGCGGAGTATGTGCCGCGTAATCACAGCGATGCGTGCACGGCGAAAAATGAGATTAATTTTTTTTTTCTTTTCAGGCATGAGCGAGTATATAGAGGCTCTCGGTTTCGCGAGGTTTGTTCTGCGCTTCCTGCGTTGTTGGAGGTTTCGAAATTTTTGACACGGTCCCTCTGGTGAAATAGCGGATGAGCGTTTTGAAAAAAAAGGAGTGGATGTCGTACGATCATATGCGGGATATATGGAACTTGGATGCGTACAAAGTTTGAACGAATGATTTTTTTTTGTAAGGTTGGCGAGAAAATAAATTTAATGAAGTTTATTTTGATTTAATATATATTTTGAATGAAATAACTTTTCGTTGCTGTTTATATATAGTAATACAGTATTCATAAAGGTTTATCTATTCGTAATAATACTTTTAATTTTGAAAAGTAATTTTTCAGTATTATACTGTATCGAGTATTCATTGAATTTCTGATTGAATATTTTACTGATTCACAATATAGAATATTCAAAAAATAAAAAGAAAAAAAGATAATTCTTATATATATGCATCTCGGTAACGAACCACATTAAAAATATATAAATCGATATAAAATGATTTGTTATAAAACTATTAGTCTCATTCGCTCATTCAGACCTCAAAATCTAGTTATATTTAGTTCAAGTTCACAGTGCATCACGCACAAATACCTGCATTTGCTCAAGAGCGTTCCGAATCAATTAGAGCGCTATTACATTAATGCGTCGACAATAATTTACGTCGCTTAATTACAATATACATCATTTTAAAATGCTACAGAACAAACAAACGACGCAGTAAAGCTCCTGTAGCTCGAGATTTTCACATGTACATGGATACAATACATACCCAAACACGCTCGTGCATGCGCTCGATGATAATTTATAGTTTCTCGCGTGAACACACACACACACACACACACACACACACACACACACACACACACACACGTACACACACACGTATACATGTGCTGTGTTGCTCGTGTGTGTCTCGATAAAGCGCAAGCCGCGCGTGCGACACGATTTCTTTACATCGATAATTCGATATATCCGCA
Organism: Torymus texanus; assembly: GCA_036873485.1. Lineage (NCBI taxonomy): Eukaryota > Metazoa > Arthropoda > Insecta > Hymenoptera > Torymidae > Torymus > Torymus texanus. The sequence goes on along the minus strand of JAYJLV010033218.1, from coordinate 10,481 downwards.
TCAACGGCGTTCAATGTACCGCGTACATATATATATAGATGCTTTCAGTCACAAAGAGGTGCGTCTGCGGCTTCATTGTATATGTATACCGATATATACTACTCAATACCACGCGCTAACATTTTTACGCGTCTCAAACCCAAATCTCCGGGGTTCAAGGCGAGATAAAACGAGGAAAACACCCGCGCCTGCAAAATTCTTTTTTTATCCTCACAAGTGAATCACACGTATTGTTATTCAAGTCAAATGTGTATGTATGTGTGTGTATGATCGGTGAACGTCGAGGAAAACATGCTGTGCAGTTGGGTAGAAGCAAAAGAGAGAGAGAGAGAGAGAGAGAGAGAGAGCGAGACGTACGATTAAAAAAAAAAATTCGACGAGCATCGGCGGAGAGAAAAGAAACTGACACTCCAGGCGGAGGAAGCAGGTGGCGATGCGGGATATACGCGGTGCCGTCCGCTGCAACGTATATAGCTGCAGGTTGCACACTGCTACGAGCAAAGCCAGCTCGAGTTGAGTGGAGTCGAGTTAAGAGAGGGAGAGAGAAGAGGGTCAGAGATGAGGTGTTTTCGTTAGGATAAGATGATACGTTTTTGACGGGGTTTTCTTTAAATTATTGGAAATTATTATAACGTTTCTGATAAACTAATAAAATTTTCTATACAAGTTATTCGTTGAAAAGAAAACTGTTACCGTTAATAATTAAAATTAAAAGTAAATATATAATGCTATATTTACTTTTCAAATTATTATCGATGCTATACATAAACTAGTATAGGCAGGCTCTTTTACAGTACGTAAACAAAAATCTTTATATTTTAAAAAGGTTAATTATAACATAAATTTTCTTAGCATATAAACTTATTCTTCAATAGCTCAGAACACAGATAAACCATCTCCAACAGAACACCATATATATACACACACGCATCGTGTCCCCAATCCCAGAAACACCCGCGCACGTAACGAAACCCAATCTGACCTTACACCACCACCCCGTGTATATCTTCCTTCCCCGAAAAAATCGATCATAATAAAAAAAGCAACAGCAAGCCCCGTACGTCCGTCTCCGTAAGACAAAGCCTTCTCTCTCTCTCTCTCTCTCTCTTCGACCGGAATCCCCGTAAGTCTTCGCGCCTTGAGAGAATCGATATCCCGTCTCTCTCTCTCTCTCTCTCTCTCTCTCTCTCTCTCTCTCTCTCTCTTTCTTTTCACCTTCGTCTTCTTCTTCTTCTTCTTCCCTCTGTATGCGGATGCTGAGATTTGGCTGCTACACTTGCCAGGTTTCATATATATAAGCAGGCGGACAGGACGATGACACGCGTGCAGACAGGAAAGAGAAGAAGAAGGAGGGAGAGGCGCGACATATGTTGTATCCCATGCTGTTATAGGTGCGCGCACGCGCGCGAGCGTAATATGCATGCTACAGAGGGAAAGATCGGAGCTGACGAGCATACAAAAGAGAGCCGGCAGCAGCAGCAGAGGAGGTCTTTTCTTTTATTTTTTTAAGAGAGAGAGAGAGAGAGAGAGTCGAGTGGCTGTGGCTGTGTATTATAGGATTCTTGGAGACGAGAATGTGGTATGCTTATACGTGCGGTATTATGTCTGTATAGGCGATTCGTTGGGATGAGTTATCGGATGGTGAAGTAATAAGTGATGCGTATTTGATTCACTTGTTGGTATATTCGTACGAGTAAAACTGTTCTGTTTAATATGTCCGGAAATTATGGTAAAGATGATTTAGTTTTGGGGGTTTGTATATGTATATAAGAAGGACCAGATGGTCGTTTACCTCTCGATTCATTGCGGTCATTTAAATGGAATCTGCGTCTGTTGATTCGGTTCATTCACTATTATTAAATTCTCTTTTCCGCTCTGGTAAACTTGTTTGGAATATATTATATAATTATACGAACATCTGCAAAAATTTATTTATATATTAATTCATTGTCGTAAAGCTATAATATAGTGAAAAAACATTTATTCTATTAAACTGAACCCGATCGGATTAAAATACAATTTAATACTTTATATTTATTATTTATATAATATAGTCACCCAGTTTTAAATTTACTGTAATTCACCAATACCATTTTTGATATTACATATAAATCACAAGCAATTCAATCAATCAAATAAAACATTAAAATTATTCATTAATATACATAATCCTACCTAATAACCTTTTAATTTAACCAATTAATGCATTTAGTATATAACACAATGAGCTCAGTATACAAAATCGTTACGCTATTCCCAACCAGACATAGATATATATAAATTCGCAACCATTTTCACCGCAGTCTATACACCACAGCATTCATCATTTAAACATCCATCCATCCAACTCCCCTATTACTTTCCCATCGTATATACTCTCCGCGATCCCGTCCTCACCACTCTATATAACTCACTAACAGCTCGTCATCGCATCCGCGACCATTACATAAACAAAGCCACCCGCGCTCTCATCTTTCTCTCTCTCTCTCTCTCTCTCTCTCTCTCACTCCGTATACACTCGCATTCCCTGGCAAAAAGCCCGCGTACGGCATTCTTCCGCAGTATAGCGCGCGTATACCACAGAGTTTCTCCTCTTTCCCTCTCCCATCAACAATGCCCTCTACACGTGGATGAACCACTCTCGCGTCATTCCAGCAACAGCAACAGCAACAGCAACAGCAGCCTCTCATACATATATATATATAAGTTGCGCATGGTATCCCGTCACAATGGGAGTCACCGGAAGTGTGCTACCTGTCTCCCACGAGTGATCCCTACGCGCACAGCCTCCGCGCGTGTGACTGCGCGCGTATAAGTATTATACGTGATGGTATGAAGCGGATGGACGCATACGCGGACGAGAGAAAGAGAGAGAGGTGTTGCGAAAGAATATAAGGTGGTAGATGATGATGATGATGATGATGATGATGATGAATCAGGGCGGATATATAGTTGAGTATACGAGGAAGGTCAGTACTATATAATATGTTGAATGTTGGCTAATTGTGGGAATCTTATGAGCGTCAAGTTTACATGATTGATTTGGCAGAGGATTTTTAATGAACTTTCATTGACGTCGTGGATGAACAGCTGATATGATGTGGTGATGCGTGTAAATTGCAAAAAAAAAAGATTATATACGTTAATTTGTGGCGAATTAGGGACAAAGGTGGTTCTATACGTAATTGTGGAATATATTTGTATAGTTAAAGCGACGTGAGAACGGATTTCAGCGTTTGGTTTGTAATGTGTAATTGAAGAGCGTGTTACAGTTTCTCATATCTCTCTCTGATGTGAGCAGTTCGAATTCAATGAAATTCACAGTTATCCGACGTTATTTGTTATTGTGCGTCTTAGGCAAATAAGTATATAAGTTGTTATTAGGCAACTCAGTATTCAAGGACTTTTCAGTATCTTAGACTGGGAAATAAAGTCAATGATTGTTCTAAAATAGCATTAATGATTTAATTGACAATGTTTAGAACAACCAGTATTATCAATAACATCTTTCTGCTCATTCACTTGAGAATTGCTATTTTTACATTATTATAATGAAGCACTTGTAAGTGTAAACAATACGAGCAGACAATCACAGCGTTTTTACATACAAAATTACCAATATTATTTGCTATTCAAAATATATTGTAATCGCATTTCTTTCTACCAGACCCAACTTAAACAAAAATATTCATAAATCATTCCTGGAATGTATCGAGCTCGCACCTTAATTTTCTAATAATCTCATGATCTCGTAAACATTACATAAATCTGCTCAACTTTATAGTTGACACAGAATCTCACCACACAACTCTGGCTGTATAATTAACAGTCTTATCATTTTCCTCAGCGACTAGTGCACACTAAATCCCACTTTAGCAAAATCTTAATCAAATAAAAATACTAAATTTACCCTTTTTAACACGCGCAAACAACCGCTCAGATCTATTAGAAATTCTCGTAAAAACACGAGTTATACATACTTTTTAAATAATCTGAAAAAAATCAAAAATGGATTTTAACGAACGATCTGTCAACGCCTTATCTCGACATCATCACGCGTTGGATGAATCGATCGCGAAGGTCGCGCGAGATCTTTGAGCTACGCGCGTGTACGGATGTGCTACTCGTCGTTGGTGATAAAACACTTGTCGAAAGTTAGAAATGAAAAGCTTAAATAACAGCTATTATATATACGCGAAATTGTAAAAATAGCTGTTTGATTTAGAGCTAATTCGACGCCAACTGACAGGTATATTGTTGGCAGTCGATTTTCTAGATATAAGGCAAACAGTATGGATGAGTGAACATGTAAACGTATTATATATATAACGAATCGCCGCGATACGTGTGGGTTTAGATCTGAGGAAAGCAGGAAAAACATTGTAAGCTTTAAAGTCAACAGAAATCGAACAAATCTCAATGAGATAATCGTTTCTATATACGCAAGTATATACAATAACGCGTAATTATCTAAATCATATATCAAAGGTGTATTTGCGTATTATATAAAATAAAAGTCTTGTGATTACGTTGTTATTTAAAAACAGCAAAAAAGCAATCGATAGAAAAATTAAAAAACATTTTCATCACAAAGAACAATAATTCTATACGTGTTATATTCATCAAAGTATGTACCAACGCACCATCCACATTCCTCTAACTCTCCGCACACGTCTTAACTTTCCTCGCATCCTCCTCATATCTCATCGCGTCTGTAGACAGAAAACGAATTAAACAAAGACCCATAAAAAATCCCGAAAAGAAAGGAGTATATGTGTATGTGTATAATACAATACACACAGGCACATCGCGTCCATGGAATCGAAAGCGCGATCCATGAACTCTCCGACTTTATACGCAGCTTTCTATGCCCTTCGTGTAGTCGCGAGCGTCTTTTAGTCTCTCTCTTCTCTTCTCTCCCTTTCATCTCCAAAGACTACGCGACAGAATTACGAATGAGGCGCGCGCGCGCGGGATGCAGCGCGGGATACGTGGATATACATATATAGAGAGAGGAAAACAGGTGGAAAGTGGAGAGAGAGAGAGAGAGAGGGATAAAGGTGGTCCAGACGCTACGTCGATTTTTTTCGGCTCTTCCTGTCCTTATGCTCACCTGTAGTTCTTACGTTTTTTTTTAGAATGAGAGGGAGATTTTTTTTTGGAGCGACAGGTTGAACGCCGTTTTAGAAAATTTTGGAAGTGGGTTCTTTGGGGACCTGCTGACGGCAAGATTTTTTTTTTTTTCGTTATAAGTCGCCGAATTCATTCAAGGTTATTATTTACGAGGTGTATTATTGATTAGTTGTGCGTTTAAAATAATAATACAAAATTATTTCCACGTTATATCAGCATTTATTATTATTTACTCTATATGCTATATACATATTTAATAGCTTGCATTCACATTTGGTATTTTAAATATATATGATTATTTTTACTATATATATATATATATATATATATATATATATATGAAAGAGTAATACATATATTATGAAAATCACAAGAAATATTGAAAAATTTATGTTTTTATTTAATTCAAAACATTTAATTATTCAATTCACTCGCCCTTATCTTTTTTCCCATTCATACTTCCACCCACGTGTCCGCACACAAAAGCGAGATACAGAGAGCCTAAGAGACACGAAAAGAAACACTCCAGGTAAACAGAAATAAAGACAGAGAAACAAAGACAAACAGAACAGAGAGAAAGAGAAAGAAAGTCCAATACTACCTCTACAATCGTCTGCTATATATACTTCATCACGGCATGAATCTAAACAAAAATACCTGTTAAACCCCAACGTCAACCATCGACTTTAACATTCATCAAAAATCTATAATTTAATATTCATTCGAACCGAGGTTACCACCCTCCCAAACCTATATCCACCCTTACGTGGACCCTAAAAAATCCAGTTGGCATCCGAGCAAGCATACGCGTGCCTGCAACAAGCAATTTCCATGTAATAGTTCACCCCGAACCGGTCACTAAATGCACACGCCACTTCCGTATACGGAAAATCGAGTATATATATACAGCTACAACGAAACTATAAAGCGCGTGATGCCGCCGAGGGCACAGGTATCCTATACATGTGTATATATTTACGAGGCGGTTGCCTCGTGCCGGGCAGCTGTCACTGTATACAAGCGCTAAGGTCTTTGCTCCACTTCGAGCGTTTCTGTCGTTGTCGTACTGGCTGTCTCTTTTTTTATACAGAGAAAAGGGAGAGAGGGATAATGGTTAGTAAAATTTTCGACTGATAGTTTTTGGTTCTTTGGTAGTATGATTATCAGCTAGAAACCAGAACGAGGGTGGAACTACACTCGCGTTGATGAATTTTTCATCGCGACGCCGTGGTGGGTTTATCCCCCTTTTTTGATTGTTCTATTTTTTTTGGATTAATGAAAGTTGTTAAAGAATTTAAAAGATATATGGAAAGTGATGTAGATATATAGAACTATATATATATGCATATATATATATATATATATATATATATGTTTTTAGAAAGGGTCAAGTTAACGTTTCTTTTTTAATCTTCACCTTCGTTTGTAATGATAGGATTGAATTTTCTCAACGACAAAGTTTTGCTACAACTAGGTCCCGCTCCATTTGTAGCTCTTACTAGATCATTCTTCTCGCAGGTTATCGATCCTCTTAAATTTTTAGAAGTTTATAGTCCAACAGAAGTTTTGTAACTATGGCACGGATGAAACTATCACGGGTATGAAATATTGATACTGTACAGGTTGAATTATCTTTGGGTGAGATTATAAAAATGACTATATGAATGTAATGTCATTTAAAATTTAACAGAGCATCTACTTTTATCTAATAGAGCTATTATGGTTAAATAAAAGTTTATACGTAATATGTATACACTTATGTACAAACATAGTGTTACTTATAAATATCATTGGATTAATTTTCGTTTTCCTTATATTGTGTATTATGCAAAATTATATAGAGAACAATTAAATTGAAATTTCACCATATTCCAAATATATTTCTGAACTCCAGGTTCCCATACGAATATATACAATAACTCTCTCCAACCCCTAAAAACTCTGCAACATAGCAAAAACAGCCAAAGACAATCTCCGCCATCGTTAGGCCATTTAAGCTCCATTACGCTGTCGCTCGTCTCATCAAAACTTATCCCATGCTAACTCGTTGCCTAAAAAAAGAAAAAAAAACACACCAACGACACGACGACGGACACACGCATACAAGGCTCGTAAAACTTTCTTCGTTGTTGCTCGGCAATTTTCCATGTACGGCTATGCCAAATTACCAGCAAGTTGTGTCTACCCTCCCAAGGTAGGGCGTCTAGATACGTATACATACGCGCGCGTCTCGTGCCGCAATTCCGGTCGCGCATGTCAGCAGCGGAACTCGGCCGCCGCTGCAAACTGGAAAGCCATTAGCGTGTGTATAATAGAACGTATGTGTGTATGCGAATGAGTAGGAGGTTGCGAAGAGAATAAAAGAGTAGAAGACATCCCCGAAATGTTATCGGACCTGAAGATATGAAAATTTCTTTTAGATTTCATTGAAGGTTAAAATTTATTATTTAACAATTTATGTATATCATCGATATATATAAAAAAAATTGATTTACTGTCAAAAATTTGGATACCTCTTTATAATGAAATATATGGATCGAGATTATCTCTCTTCACTGCCAGTCAAAAAAAATTTTCAATGTTGACCTACATTATCTGAATAATAATCAATATCAGCCATTAATATACAAGAATAAAGCGTGGCTTCCCGGAATAACTGAATAAGTCCACTTTTTTTAAAAATCGAGATTACCTTGGATTTTGTATTGTCAAATAGGCCTTTTTTATTTACCACTTTCAGTAGTAGCAAAAATATTGTCGTAAAGCTACGATTCACCCGAAACGTAACCAGATAAGTCCATTTTTCAAATTTTCTACCCGCAATAACCGGATGAGTTCATCATTTTTTTTCGTTTATCGTCATTATAATTTATTTTATCTATTCAAATTCAATGTAAATATGATGGATAATATATATTCATCTTTTTATTTAAAAAATTCCTATATACTTTCAAATTATAAACGTTTAAAATTTTACAATATTAGTGTACAATACAAATCGTCGTAAATTTAATAGAAATGTCAAAAAAATATAAATTTCTTGAATCAGTTAGAAGAATTCATTGAAAAATTGCTAATTTTGTAATTTATTGGCACGTTTCATAATTAAATTAAAGAATACGCTCTAAAATAAAGGCGAATCGCACTATCAGATAATTCCACAGTTCCCAGAATAACCAGATAAGTCCATACTTTTTTGAGTTCTTACACGTTTTGAACGCATCAGAAAATGTATAATCTGTTGAAACCAGCGTGTAAATATGTGTTTTGAATATGTCAATTGACTAGTCAAGTATCGCGTCTCATCTCGTTTTTCCCGATTTTACATATAAGTTTGAACATTAAAACCCATTTTTCTCTGAAATTCGAAAAGTGGAAACCACAGATATATATCGGCGCGATCTTGATCGAAAAACACCGCTCGGATTTCCCTGAAATCGGTCGACTCGCAAGATGTGCCATCAAATCTCTTTCTCTCTCTCTTTGTTTCCTTGTTAGTTCAATTCGTCAAACATCGAGGGTTTATCAGTTCATTATTAGGCATTAAATTAACGCCTGCCTGCTCGAAAAAATAGGCGCAGCTCTGCCGTCGTCCAAACCTCGTCGCCAAATCTTCCACTATATTATAAAACATACATTGAACTAATTCTTCGGATAATTATATCAGCACGAATGATCATACAATAAGCCGTATACTGAGAAAAATGTACGCAGTCACTACTAATATATCGTATAGTTGTCAAAATATAGTTACGGTTTCTATTTCTTTTAGTAAAATATACATATTTTATTAGTTATTGATACTGTATTATTAGCATTATTAGCCATATTATTAGTAAATTTTACTATAAAATATGGTTGTAACGATTTTGCAGTATACATTATGGCAATAGTATCTATATTTTCAGCTCAGTTCATACTATATATTTCTCGAAATTTTATCACTTCCCACTATATATATACCACACCGTACGGATTATGAATGGATCGCGTTCGCAAAAGGCGCTCCTCGTCACACTTTTGCCGTCACGTCTCGGTCGCATCCGCTCAGCTCTGCGCACACAGTATGTAATATATATGTCACAATACGCACCGGCGACACAGTTTGAATTCGCCCGCCGTTGCATCTCTCAACCCTCCTAAACTTCCCTATATATACAACAACCTTATTGTCCACCCTCTTACTTTCACTCTCTCTCTCTCTCTTTCCTCTAATCTTTAGAAGACAACAGTATACGTACCATCATATCAGTTCTCTCGAGGCCGCATATCTCCCCCCGTGTATATATACGCTCGCCTCCCTATAACGGATAACCTACATTCGTGCCGATAGTACATAAGCTATACGCGCGTTCGTCTCATTCCGCATGCCGGACGCACAACACGACGTCTTCCTCTCTCTCTGGTGCCGATGTTACTTATAGCTACATATATATATATAAGAGAGGCGAAATGGGTCGTATGTGGATATGATGCGATCGCGTGGGCGCACGTGTATAATGCAGGTGGATAAAAGAAGCTCGAAGCGAGTTGTTGGGTTTTTTTACGCAGGATTTTCGGGCGAGCTTTGGTTGATAGGATAATGATGAAAGTCAGGTTGGAAAGGAAGCGAGTGTGATTTGATAAGTTTCGTAGAGATAGATTAGAACGCGTTGTGCGCGTGTGCGGTTTTCATTGTTGAGGTTTTGTGAACAAAGAATAGTAATTTATATACTATGTAGCTTTCGTATATATACTTAACGTCAGGATCCGACCTTTAAATATGGATAAACTTTATAAAAATACATATTGTATATATGTATTTATAGTAAAAACTTGAAAAGAAGTAGAAACGAAAATGAATGAAACACTGTACAAAATATCAACATGGTTAGCTCTCAACAAGCTGTCTTTAAACATGGATAAAACTATTTACATAGAATTTAGTAATCAAGTGGACAGCACGCCTACAAACTTGATAATAAGCATACAAGGCGCTAAAATCAAAAGAGTTTTTCGTACCAATATTTAGGTATAATCTTCGATAGTAACATGAAATGGAACGATCACATTACATACGTTTACAACAAAACTAAGTATCTCATTTTCTACAAACTTTCAAAAATAATGACTACCAACACCTTAAGGATGGTACATTACGCCCTTTTTTACATCGTTATCATATTATCGTCGCTCCCGTATATAAAAAGACGGTAACTCGGAGTCCGGTTGGAAAAGTTGGTAACTCGGAGTCCAGTTGAAAAACATGGTAACTCGGAAACTAATTTTTTTGCTCCGATTTAGGTTGGCAAAACTGATCAAATATTTTCAGTATTTGATTTGAGATGTGATCAGATAGACTTTATTTA
>JAYJLV010033200.1:0-19715 GCA_036873485.1 Torymus texanus | reverse complement strand
TTTGTGTCTTGTTCTAATGGTGTTATAGTGGTTGGCATGTTTGTGTCTTGTTCTAATGGTGTTATAGTGGTTGGCATGTTTGTGTCTTGTTCTAATGGTGTTATAGTGGTTGGCATAATTGTAACTTTTTCTGAAGATAATGTGGTTATTGGTAAGTTTGTGTCACGCTCTGGAGGTAATGTAGTTATTGGTAAGTTTGTGTCTCGCTCTGGAGATAATGTGGTGACTGGTATGCTTGTCTTTTGAGCAACTACTGTAGTCTCGTTATTTATTCCTACTGTGCTGACATTAGTCACAGATTGAGTCGTATCAGTATTATCTAAAAAGCCTCCCAAAAGCTGAGGAAGCCCATCAGACGAGCTGTCCACATTGTTTTGATCAACATTAAGTAACGTTGGTATTTCAGAACTAATAGGAAATCTTTCCACAATCTTCGCTAATTCGTCCATAAAATTGTTATCGAAAATGTTAAATGCAATATTTTCATTTGAATTTATTGCTGAATTTAAGAATTTCGCAAGAGCCAATTGCATTTCCTCGTTACTGAATATATTTTCAACAGGAGGTAAATTTTCAGTACCTGGATCGTTGTAGAATTGTAGTTCTACGTCCAAAGTATTTGGAGTATCACTAGAATCTGTGACATTTTTATTATTTAAAGGATCTATAGTAGCAGGTGACTGAGTCGTCGATTTTTCATTTCCTTCAGTTACTGAAACAGTCGTTGTAAGAGGTGCTTCAGTACTTGATGCTATTTCAGTTATATTTCCTGATGCAAGAGTACGCTCAATATCTATTTCAGGCAATGCTGTAGTAGTTGGAGTATTAGTCGAAATATCATTGATTAATGATACATTTGGTATAGTTGTAACTTCCATTGATTTATCAGTAGGCGCTACCTCAGACATATCTTGCATGTCTAAGCTTTTCGTGGTACTTTCCATTGCCGAAGTTTGTTCATCGTTCATATTATCAGGAGTAGTAGTTTTAATTTGCGACATACTTTCTAATTTCGTAGTTCTTTTAAGTTCGTCTACTTCTATTGCCGTAAAAGTCGGCTCTATTGATTCGCTATTATTTGCTGACAAATTACTATCTAATGAATTACTTACTTCAGGCTGTTGCAGACCTGAATCTTCTAAATTTTTAGCAGAGCGAGAACTTGCTACCTCATTGGTTGATAAAGCTTCTGTTGTTGAGCTAGTTGTCGAATCAATTACATCAGATGTTAGGGTTGCATCAGCAGCTTGGGATGAAGTTGACAATGTAGCATCGGTTAAGGATGACAGACTAGTTGTAAGTAAACTATTTTGGTTGAAATTGTCACTAATTGCAACTGACACTTCTGTGATCAGCTCAGTGCTAGTCGACATAGAACTTTCAGTAGAAGAAGCAATGGTGGTTATTTCTTCCTGTCCATTATCATTTGCTTGTTTAAACTGCGGTGTTGTTTCAAGGTTGATGGCAGTTTCTGAAGTTTTAGTCGTGTCAGGCATAGGAGTCATGGTATTATCAGTAGATAGAGGACTGATGTCGTTAATAGTTTTTGTTATGGGTTTTGATATTATTGATGGTAAGTCACTGTTAGAGCCGTTCGTGCCGTTAGGGTCATTAGTAGTAGTCTCTACCTGAGCAGCTCTACCGAGCTGCCATAATTGACGTACGTCTGTCTGTTCGTTGTTTATGCTGGCCGTCTCCACTGCCTGATAAAATGTTAACACTTTCGGTTCACCAGGGCTCGATACATCTATCGGCGACGCCAAATCATTGCTCTGCAATCAAAAAATATTTTGTGCTTCCTGTGTGCTATACATCATATACAGTGCTCCGTGATAATTTGACATTTTATCATATTTACACGAAAGTGTTTTTACAATTCAGTTACTATAATGAATACTGTTATTTTTTATACAATTTATTTGTGTTATATTTACATGTATATTCAAAACTTTATGAAATTTTGAAAAACCCCAACAAAGAAAAATAACTATTTTCTTTATAAATGTTTCATTGGATTAATATTTAGACAATTGTATTTTTTCTTTTAATTAATTTTTTTAAATTAAGTTTTAAAATACTGGAATTAAGTTATAAAAATGCTGATATTAATTTTATCACAAATTAATCAAAAAAATCATTAGTATTTCTTTCTTAAACAATGTCAATGTTTTTTTTTCTTTTTTCATTTAAAGACCATATTTTATAAATTTTTGTCAAATTCATTATATTGAGAAATATACAGGTAGTTGGTCTATGCATCGTTAATAATTAGAAATTCGATGTATAAGATTTATATACTCACATAATTAATAACTCAATTATCAATCACAATTATACAGATATTTATGAATATTTTATTTGACACAACACGAAAACGTATTTATTACTTCCCTAACTGAAATATTCAATATATTGAGGTATCCAATAAATGCATCGTATACTATTTCTAGCAATATTTACAATAATATTATAAATAATGATTTGAAAGATTATTTATTGTTTAAGACAGAAATTTAATGATTGTATTATTAAAAATATAATTGTTTAATATAATAATCCTAATAATATTCTATACATATAACAAAAAATTTGTTATTTTTTTAGTGCAGCTTTTGTGCTTTCAATTTTTAATGAAATGTCTTTGCATGCTTTGTATATTTATATAATTCCATGCGCATGTGTGATCAAATGCAAAAAATGTCAAGGCACGTGCTATAACAAACTAATATTTTACTTATAGTCAGTTGACAAAAAATATATACATTAAAACAATTTTGGTAGAAATTCGTTGTAAAATATTATACAGTAAATTATTTGGTTTTTCAAAAAGATATACATCAATTAAATAATTAGTCTTACCTCTGATAGAGAGTTTGTTGGTGGTGTTGGTCGTCTCACAAAGAGTTCAGCGCCCCTATATCTGGCGCTGAACCTTGGAGGTGCACCACTTGGCGTAACTCTCGGTATGGAATTCTATTGAATAATGAAAATTCAATTAAATCCTATCCATAAATATACTTGCCAGACATAAATTATATATTAGAAAAATATTTAAATAAAAAAACTTTATTCTTAAGTTTATCGATTCAATAAATTGTTAAAAGTAATTGGATACTAAGAAAATAAACAATTATTAGGTAGTCATGAAACCATATACTTTATTTAACACATTTTGAAGGCAAAAATATTCTAATCATTACACGCTTTCAATAAGCAAGTAACTCTTACATTTAATTAATACTCACTAGTGCAACAGGTTAATGGCCATTAGCTTATTATAAAAAGTTTATACTTAGGTATTTTATAGAAAATTTGAAAAACTAATTGACAGTCATTGACCTGAATCGAGTATATTTCTTTGTCTATCAATTTAAAAACTTTTTAATTAAACTAAATAATTTAAAATAACATCGACGAACAAAATTGTAATCATAAAAAATTCAATCAATACCTTAACGAACAATACTTACAGCACTATTAGTGTTTTTGTAGACTCCCGAGAATACAGGCGATTTGCCGCCAAGGGTGCTGAGCAGCGGAGCTACAGTGCTCCTTAGATGTTCCAGGAGCGTGTTATTGGTGGACTCTAGTATAGCCGCGCTCCTGGTCGGACTGAAGATGTTGGTACTACCGACAGCGGAGAGACTGCCGCTAGCTCCGTTGTTGAACACGCCGAGGTCTGTACCATTCGACACTCTCACGCTGATTACAGGATCTTGCATTACCGACTGTTGCTGTTGCTGTTGCTGCTGTTGTATCGGCTCCTCGCCTGACTTTACCGTCGCGTGGTAGCGGCTAGCCTTAGGCGTGATGGCGATGCTGAGTGGCTTCTCAGTTGCCGACGGATAGACAACGTAGACCGGCGAACCAGAGTCGTTGACCAGAGCAGCGGCGCGTGGCTTGTAGTCCACGCGGCTGGTCACCGAGTCCGACACCGTACTGAGAGCTGCCCAGTCGGGTCCGAGGTCCTGGGGACTACGCGTGCTCTTTACAGCAGGCGAGTCGCTCGAGTTCTCGATCTCGTTGGCCACGTCGTCGGTGGGCGAGGTCGGCCGGTTGCTCGAGCCCAGCACGCTCTCGTAGCTAGAGGTCGTGATGTCGTTAGGGCTGAGGGTGACGATCTCCGTGACGACAGAGGAGGAGGTGGAGCTTGGTACTGATGAGGTTGGAGTTGTAGGCTCCTCCTCAAGCATCTTCATCGTCGACGAGGTCATTGCCTCGTTGTCGTCCATTTTCACCAGCCGCGTGGAGAAGGAGAAGGACTTGACGGTTCGCATAGTTGTTAACAGGGTCGTTGAACCCTCGGAGGAGTCAGTCCGACGTGGCGTCCTCGGCGTGCTTTTCTCGAGGCTTTCAAGGCTCTTTCTCAGTTTCAAAGCAACAGCTTTTACATCTTCAACGTAGTTTTTCTCATTCTTGCGGGGTGTGAACGAGGTCTTGCGTGACTTCTCGGTCGGAGGTGGCTTAGTAGTCGTGATCAGATGTTGGTTGTCTTCGATCAGACCGTCGATGTGCGATGGCTTAGGGCCACGAAGCTTGAGTCCTCGCGGTTTCGGCACGAACTTGTATTTTAAATCCTGGTATCTACCTACCCTAGCTAACTTAGTCGTATGCTCAATGTCGTTCTCTTCTATGGCGCTTTTCTCCGTGGTGGTCGGGGTCGTTGTTGTTAGCAAGGGTAGCTTAGCTCTGGGGCTATAGATATGCGACTGCTTGTACCTGGACGTTAGAGCTTGGGTCTCCTTGAAGTTTTTCCTCAGCTTCGTCGGTTTCCAATCGGACTTGGTCGAGGTCTTATGACCCGTCGCGGTGGGCTTTTCCGTTGCAGTGAGGCTCGTCTTGCGCGTGACCTTGAACACTTTTTGATCTTCGTCGACGGCGGAATCGCTGGGCTTCTGGTCTTCCTCCTTAGATTTTGCCAATGGATCAACGACGACCTGACGCTGACTCGTCTCATCGATGGCCAGCTCGGGCTTCACCAGCTTACGCGCGTTTTCCAGTTTTATTTTCGAGCGGGCCGCGAATTGTTCGGCGGACGTCATCTTGCTGGCCTGAAAAGTTTCGTGGTGAGCAGCGTCTGTCCTCTATTTCTTTCGTTCTTTCTTTCTCATTTTTTTTCTCTCTTTTTACAGAACACGAACTTTCGCCTCGCAATTATCCACCAACACACCATCCCAGTTTCCGTTCGCTTATGTATATATATGCATATTTTTTTCCACACCTTTGCACACTGTTTTAGATTGCCCAAGACTTCCCGAAGCATGGCAGTAGAAGAAGAAGAAGTGAAGAAGAATGGTGGTTAGTGCGTTTTTTTTCTCGCTCGATATATGTATATACGTATAAATGCTTATTCTCGTGATAATCACTCGCGTTAGACGGTTTTTTATACAGCGTTTTTAGAGTTATATGACACCGGATTCAGCCCGCGAGACTTAGTACTCGTTTTCTGATGGCATCGTGTATTCGAGCGACTTAATCGAGTTTAACGATCGATTACATTATTGCTAACTTTTTTTTTGTTTCTTTCTCTTACGCATTTATCATATGTTTACTCTCGCACACTCAAAGTTTATTTTTCTCATTTTTATGTTCGCAATGCAATTGCTCTTTCGTGCATTTTTCTCTCTGTTATTGGCTTTAACAAGCGTCTATATTCTTTTATTTTTCGTTTCGTTTATGGATAGCTTAGGTCAACAGGCCCGAAGAGGACTGTACCAACGAAGCGCAGAAAGGTAGCGGTCCATGAGACGAGGGACTGTCTAACGAGCCCGAGCCACGTTCTCGCTGCAGTCGACAGAAACTGAAAGTTCAATTATAGCGATTGTTTGTAAACGGCGCGTGTCACGCTCTCTGTGGGTGGGATGATTTTGATCGAATTTTGGTTTTTTTTCTCCTTTTTTTTAGAGGGACACCAGCCAACAATTTGTTTCGTTATATGTGTGTTTGTGTAGATATACGTGCTGGCGACTGGCAAAGGTCGACGACAAAAATTAGGTGATTGAGTCAGATCTACTTAGGCATTCAACTGTTAATGAGTAAATAATATTATCTAAGTTGTTGTTTTTTTGGGATTGTGGTCCCGATCGGATTGTAACAGTAGTATGCGGTACGATAGGGGTCGAATCCTTTTAGAAAGGCAGAATAAAGAAACACTGCAAAAGTAAAGAGTAAAATCAGATAAAAGATTAATAATTTTACGTGCACATGGACAAAGATACTTTATAAATTAACCATTAATGTTATCATTTGTATTAGTAAAACTGTTTCTTACTCAAGATCTAAGTAACTTACAACACCAATGCAAGATGAAAGAGTAGTGAGTATCAATCCATTTTCTAGTTCAATGCAATTACGCGGAAACAGATAAACTGCGCGTGATTGTAATCAATGGAAAAAATCAAAACTTTTCTGGGTTAAGTTTATTACGCCATTGTTTGCTGCGCTTTCTAAAAACAATCGTACGTACCCTATAGAAGCAATAAATACCAAATGACATTCTTTATCATTTTTAGACTTCCTACGTATACCCAATATGCCCATTATATCATTCTATTAAGTAACATTTAGATGTGAATAACTTTTTTCAAAACAAGTCAATATTACCAATTGTAAAATATTATTTGTGATAAACGATAAAATGCAAATTTTTTTTTAACATGCCATTCTTATCTCAATAACTAAATAGGTCTTTATTCGTAAACTATACCAAAGACTTCTCGCAAAGAAAATTATCTTATATTATACCTATATACATGTTCGTAAATATTAATTATACAATTGAAAAATCATTTTAAAAAATTTATAATATAACTAAAACCATTTCCCAAAGGTACAAAATCAATAAGCAAGTATTCTAAAATGTGCAGTATTTTTTCATGTTAAATGTCTACTTCTTTGTTTCTCGAATGTATTATTCGTAACTCATTATAATAGCATTAGTTTACTTCATAAATCTATTTAAAAGTATAGTTAACGCTTACACGAACACATTTATTTTAAGAAATACTCAAATATACCTAAAATCGCCTATTTTAAAGTAAACGAGAAATATCATCTCGTCATAAAAAGATCGTAACGCCATTCATTAGGTAGGTACATAGTGCTAAATGTATGTATGAATATGCATCAATCTGAGAAGAAACTAAAGACGTATATAGCAAATAAAGTAATTATCTGCAAAGGCATTCTATGTTGCAACTAAAGTTATGATACTATTCAAACCGAAATTTGAATATTTATAGGAAAATATTAAATTTTATCGTTCAGAAGCTTTATTATCTTACTAAACATTAAATTGAATAATAATACCACACTGTATAATATATTTATTCATTTAAATCTGTAAGTACACTTCGCACCAATATTATTTCAAACTCAAAATAACCCAGCAATTACCAGAAATTATTTCAATCTAACATTATCTCATATTTCTCACGTCATTATCCTCAACGTGTCTTGACTCGACTTCCTCGATCACTTCTCTACCGCGTAATAAACTCCACCCTCTTAGACTCTATATCTAATCCCCGGCTCCAGTATCATAACCACAGACCGATGCATATACCCACACACACACATACACATACACCTTCTAAATCTCTTTAATCGCCAGACGATCGCGACAGTATACCGATGGCCGTATAACGTTCGTGCGCGCGTGCACGCTCCATTTAATCTCTCGAACATATACGCGCACTTTCTCCCGCGCCTCGCGCGAGGAACCCGAAATCGTGGTGAATGGCGAACCGGTTCGCGAAACTGGGATATAGAGGAGCGATTCCGCCCTCTCTATATATATGTTGCGGCTAGATATATCGAACGTTACTGCGGTGTTGCAGTTTCATGTATATGTGTGTATACGTATACGTACGAAGCCGACGACGGAATGAAATTGTTTTTCTTTCTTTTTTTGTTATAGACGGTCGATAGATGGAGGTATATGTATGAAGATAGATAGAGAGAGCGAGACGATGCCGGCGGCCAGTTTCGAATGGCGTTATTGACATCCAAAGCAGTTACTGCGTGAAGGGCTTGGCTTGTAGATGTTTGCTTTGATGTATTATATTTATAATGCTTTATTTTAGCGCGATTGTATAGCGATAATATACGTGGGTTTTTGTTAACGTGCTGTAATTATAATTTTTTTTTTTATGTCGCAGTGGCTGAGAGTTTACGAGTCGATTAATCTTAAACGGTGGCTAAAATTTTGCTTGTCAGCGCGCGCAGTAAAAGCAAAGTTTCAATTTGAACGTTATATATCTCGGGTAAATACAGATTCAGGTTAAGTGATCTATAAAAAAATGTCTTATTTTTAACGCACTTCCTTTGCCGTATTGATCAAGCAAGCCGAGTTATCGAATGGAACGAATACTTTTTTGTTAACTTTTTAAAAGAATGTACTTGGAAAAATAATGTTATTTCCAAATATTACATAATCCATTATCTTGAAAATCTATCAAGATTTGAAATGAATTTTGATATTTTTAAAGACTATTTTTAGACAAACGTTTTTTAACTTCTTTAATGTCTGTTGGTGTTTCTTCCTGTTTAAACTTCTGAGCTTCTAAATTGATATCTTACGAAAGAAATCAGATTAAAGGATTTACTACTGCTAGTTCAAGACAATTACACGAAAATGGATAAGCTGTACGTGATCGTAATCGAAAGAAAAAATGCTATCTTTTTTCATATAGAGTTATAACACCATCGTCAAAGGCCTTTCTAAGCAATCTTTAGAGAACGTGATCGGTTTAAAATTAACGTTATATAACAGCAATTTTAAATTGAAGTTTAGTGGCTAGTTGATCTCGAATATCAGTTTTACGGTGTAATCTATGAAAAAATAATTAAAAATATTCTTACTAACATAATCTTACTTGCATATATTTATTTTCAAGTTTGGAAATTACACAATTTATTTATGCCTTTATCAGAATAAAAATATACTTTCTAAATTGTTGAAATCGAACTTTGCGTTTACTGTTCATTGCAATGTGCATTTCTAATATTCACGTTAATCAAAACTCACGTATATAAGAATAAAAATTTGTTGTGAAAATAAAATTATAGTAATATAAAAAATAGAAATCCGCGCATTGCGCACGCTTGCAACAATGCAGAAATTCATCGGCCGTGTCTTAATCGGATTTCGATGAAGTTTCACTCTTCGCATTAGAAATCACGATACCAGAAGCAATAAATTAGACCTTGAGAGTGACAATATATATATATATGTAGTAGATACATAAGTACAGGTGTTTAAAGAAATAAGAAGATTACATTGTAGTTGAAAGTTAATGAGACTTTCCTTAACGTTAATGGTACAAAAGAAACCATTGAATATTTATTAATCGTACTGCTGAAGATGTATAATTCACCAGCTCGAAGAAATATGCATGAATTCTTCTGCATATTATATATAAATATATTTTTTTATATATATTGCATTTAGCATGTTTCGATTTTATGGTGATTGGTGTAAAATTTTATGGTACTTCCACATTAATTTAATATGGATCGTAAAAGTGAAATGAAAAAATGTACACACTTATATTTTTCAACGTGATCTATTTACAATTTATCAATGACTGATGAAATATAGCAGCAGGGTTTCGTCAAGAAGTATAAACAAGAATTTATTCGTAAGAAGAAATTTAAACTATTTCAACAGCGTAATCTAACAAACGTCTCGACGAAACCTTCACATGAAATTAAAAACAATTAAAGCCAATCAATGTCTGAAAAACAATCAATGCAAATGTGAAATGATAAAAAATTGCTCGCACAACAACACACAAGTGTCAGAAATTTGAATGTAATTCAGATAATTTGGAATTTTGATTCTGGTTGTTAATCCTTACTTGCTGCTCTTCCGGGTCGTCACCCTTTATCGACAACGGGGTCGTGATTTTAGGGGAGGCCGTATGACCGACCACTAGGTACGCATTATCCGAGGAGGCGAGCTCGAGGTCTACTTGGGTACCAATCACATTCGAGCTGGTATGCAATCGTCGTTCCTAAGTAAAGCATCACTGTTTACAGCCGCTATAGGGAGCCTTTCGCTGTTCTTTTTCACTTTAAGCTTATTTTTGAAAGATCAAAGAACGCTGTTTATTATAATTAATTTAGCACAGTTTTAACAAAGTTCGTTTTGCATAGTGTGTGAGTTGAGAGCTTGAAATAATAGAAATAGAAATATTAGAAGTAAAGGAAAGGTTTTACATTTTTTATTTCGTTTGTTAAAACTGTGCTTTTATGAATGGACTTATCAGAAGAATATTTTACAAAAAGAAATAAAGAATATATACAAGAAAATATATTCTTTGCAGTAATTTCTCACCACGTCTATGTCTATACTGTTCTTTACAAAGATTTTCTGTACGATTAACTTTATATAATTTGCCGAAATCTTATAAATCCATGTACCAGGTAGTTTTATTCAATGGACAAGCCAGCTTGACAGATGAGCATTGAAAGCGGTCGTCAGTTATATGTCAAATTATATTAGTGGTTATTATTTCAACTCGAGTGGAAAATCGTTATAAAGGATAAGGTTGGAAGTTAACCACAGCGGTGTCAGCCCTTATTATGTCAATTAGTCCAGTTAACTTAGTAAAAAGTAAATTGAAAAAGGAGCGAGCATAGTTTTCAGGGGCGTGCTGACTTACCTCCATTGGCGTGCGCGATTGGCCAGGACCGGCTTTTTGCTGAAATCATCCAAATCATTCATTGATTTGAATTTTTTATTTTTTAATATTGTTACTCTACAATTAATAGTTGTAATTTTTGGAAGGTAGTGTACATGGTCAAGTCATATTAATTTATAGCTATGAATTTCAAATAATTGCTTTATGTGAAAACTTATGTATTTTTATTATTTGTTTATTTATAATAACTATATTTATTTTGCAGAAAATCAGAAAAGTTTTTCTTAGAACACTATTATCATATAGAATATATTACAATGTCTTTATATAAAATAATCAATGTTTTATTCATAATGTATGGAAAGCATAAAAATCGTTTACGACCAGCTATTACTTCCTTAAATTTTCTTTTCTATAGAATTTAATACATTTTACGTGGTTCGCTACTATTAACGCGTTCTTGTATGTTTTTTTAATATTACAGCTTCATGAAATGAAGTCTATTTTTATTACTGTCAAATTGTCATTAAAATATTCTGTACAATATTGGGGAAATTCCTGTTTCATGTGTACATGTGCTTACAAAGGAAATCGTTTCACTAAAAATGTGTATATACTAACAATCAACGCAAATGATTTTAAGTATGTGCAAATATATCATTTTATTTTTGTATATATAATTGTTTACCAACCAAATGTATTTACTACAATGGAACGGGACATTTACGTAAACAAGTATTATTGCAAACATTAAATGCATATCATTAATATGATTCATATAAATCTCTGTTCAGTGTATACTTAAGAAGTGCGTGGGAATAATCCATTCCTTTCAAACAAACTACCCTCCACTCACCAATTGCGCCAGCCTGGCCTTGAAATCCGGTGGATAGTTGTCACTCTCATTCAGTTCATCTCTAGCCCCATTCGTAGCCCCAGTTCCCGGTGCTTTCGCAAAAGTCTTGCTGCCCCTCCTCCCAGATTTTCCAGTTGTGCTCGGTCCAGCTGTGCTAGTACCGGTCGATTCGATTGGCGCCTCAGCCGGATTGGCCGAGGGCCCACCGCCGTGCCAGTGGCCTGGCCTACGGTGTAGCGTCCAGCCGGGATTACCCCGGTTGGGAATATTCGATGGTGCCACCGGTGCAGCAGGTGCAACAGGTGCAGCAGGCGCAGCAGGCGCCGGTGGCTGAGGCGCCGCCGGTACTGGTGGCGACGCACCCGTCGCAAATGTCGTAGCCGTTGCTAAAATACAAATTAATTGTTGAAAATGTGTATTGAGCGAATAATTATATAGTAGGATAAACATCCAATTGCTAAACCAATTTGTATGGTCTTTATACGGTGCATCCTATTATCTGAATTCTCCACACAACGAATCAGAAAATTACTACTCACCGTCTGTTACCCCAGGAAACGGCGGCCTTCTTCCCCTAAACCCCAATCCATGGTTGAAAAAATCCTCCTTTGATGCCCTCCTCCTCTGTCCGGTGCTTTCTCCTCTTCTTCCCTCGTTGCCCCCGTCCCTCCTGATAATCTCAGCGTTGAGCGCCGCCGCTGCTGGATTGGTTAGTAGCGGCGATCGCTGCGTAGTAGTCGTAGTCGTTGTTGTCGTAGTCGCAGCAGTCGTAGTACTTGGCGCATACGTCGTTGTAAAGACAATTTCAGGTTCGTAAGTGGGTGTTATGGTACCAGTGTTAGCGTTCAACTGAACAAAAGGTCCGGTAGGGAACGTCGCCGTTGGTGAACCAGTAGTGGTAACTTCTACCCTATAACGGCCTCTAGACCTGGCGGACTTCCTACTTTCGATGTTTTGACTTTTCCCTTCCGTAACCGAATTGCTTGGTTCCGTAGATCTAGTTGACTCGAATCCTCTGGATTGATTCCTCCTCCTTGACTCCGGTTGAGTAGTAGTAGAACTGCTATCAGCTACGAAACCTCTTCTGTTTTCTTGACTTCTTCCTCTGCCTTTGGTAGAAGAAGCAGCCTCGGTGGAACTCTCTAAGCTTCTTCCAGCTCCTCCTCTCCTAGACTTACCACGAGCTGCGGCAGCAGCCGTGGTAACCTCTGCGTCTACTTTCTTCTCTTGTCTTCCTCGTGACTTGTTGCGCGAGTTGTTCCCGCGTTTTGGCACCTCACTAGTAAAACTTTCTGTCGTAGTCGGTGATAGACCTCCGAACCTCTTCGACTCCACGAAGTTTAGTGGAATATTGATTCTGACACTCTCTGATCCGGAAGCAGCAATATCTTGCTTCAAGTTACCAGTGTCTACTACTCTTTTTCCCGAGTTGACGTTGAAGCTCCTCCTGTTGCTATTCTCAGGAGCAGGCTCCACCTCTAAGTCTTCACTAGCTCGTCGCCTCGAAAACCTCGAGGTCGCCGGGATGTGGCTCTTCAGCTGTCTACTAGACAGTGTCGTCTGAATCTTCCTACCGGTTCTGGATCGGGAATTCTCAGTTGTACCCGTGAAAACCGACGGTCCGGAACTGTTCTCCAATTGCGGTTTTGGCCTACTTTGAAGTCTACGGCCTCCAAACTTTGACGTCTCTACCTTCGGCGTTTCGATACCCTCAACCGATCCAAGTGACTTAGCAGTCCTAGCATTCTTATTCAAGCCTTCCGGCAAATACTTCCTATCCTTCTCATCCTTGCTTTTCTCCGTCGTCGCGGTCTTTTCAATCGTGGTTTTTTCAGTTATGCTCTTCTCAGTTGTGCTCTTTTCGGCTGTGCTCTTTTCGGCTGTGCTCTTTTCGGCTGTACTCTTCTCCGTTGAAATCTTTTCAGCTACGCTCTTTTCAGTTAAACTCTTTTCAGTTGAACTCTTTTCAGTTAAACTCTTTTCAGTTGAGCTCTTGTCAGTCGTGCTCGTCTCAGTAGTATTTTTCTCCGATACTAACTTCGGTGTTAACTTCCTCGAGGCGAATCTATGTGGTGTGAAATGATACTGAAACTTCGGTTTTGCTTTCTCCGAGGTGCTTCGTAGACTAGTTTCAGTGCTAGAGGTGACATGAGCTGTCACCGTAGTAGTACTAGATCGGCTCGGTGTGGTGCGTCGATACCCCGACGCTTTTCGACTAGCTTTCGGCGTGGACTTTGATGCGTCCGAGCTCGGCGGCGACGTCGTCTCTGATGACGAGGATCCGGAACGGTTCCTCGAACTGAATCGAGACGGGCTGCGAACTCGTACCGCAGTTGATTTCTCCTCATCTATCTGTAATGACAAATAATTTGTTATTATTTATTTATTTGTTTAATAAAAAAATAGATAATTAAATAATTTCTCAATTCGTTTATGAGAATGCTCATGAATTCATATGGAACTGTATTGCAACTTATTTTTCAAAATACTACTTTACAATAAAGTGAAAGTTAAGGTTTAATTGTTTGATTTCTTAATGACCTAAAACATTCTTAAGTGGCAAAGCAATCTTGCATTTATGTAAAAAAGTTGAGAGCAATATGAAATATTATATAAATTATTCAACAAAGTAATAAGTTTCTCTGTTCATTCAATTACGAGATACAAAACAAACTTATAAAATTTGAAAAATTTACTAGTGCAGTATGCCGAAACCGTTTCCTTTAATGGCAAAAATATAAAATCAGTCGTGTCACACACTTTAGTGGTTTAACAGGCCTTTCTTATTCAAATTACGTGACGAAAAGTTTAAAATAATTGCTAACAACTGTCAAGCAAAACCACCAAAAATAAATAATACTCTCACTTTGACCTCAAATGAGCATGAAAGTTAACTTATGCCTTTCAATTCAAATTTTTAGCACTGCTCTTTCATGCATTCTAAATTGTTCCGACCGCAAATTCTTTTCCATTTCATACAAGTGAACTGGTCAATTTTCTCAACAACTATTTCTGTTCCTGTAGGCATCATTCGGATTGTAGTAATAAATATTGTAACGATCAGTTTCTCAGCATTTGTACTGCGCTTGGCCAAATTTTTCAAATTTCCTATACTTTTATACCCTAATCAACCGAACCAGTTTCCTAATTTCATTTGTGCCAAAATTCGCCTACAGCCTCAGGCACCTTTCACTGCATTTCTGGTAACTTCACCTGTAAAAATTTCGTTTACTCTATTAAGTTTATTTCCTCCAACATATGATTAATGTTCTCGATCTAAACGCTGATACATATAAGCTGCAGTTTGCAGTGTTACAACATTCTGCTTTATTAATTACGTTGTGCGTTGATTGTGACACTTCATGAATAATTGGTCACAAGTACATTGAACCATTCGTTTAGCTTTGCTCCGCTTGCAAAATTATACCTTTGAAAGTGAAATAAACAACGCAACAAAAATAATTCAAAAACACTACAACATATACATCATTATTTTTATATAAGTCAGTTCATCCAAAAAATAACCCACTTTAACCACCAAAAACGTGCTCTCAAAACCATCCAGTCATCCCACACTCGCTCACCTAAACAACAATAAACAAAAAAAAAGACAAGTGCAACGTCCTTCTTTCTTTCTTTCTCTGGTAACCCCAGCCTCGATCCTTTATCAGCGAGACTGAGCTCGACCTCGCCGCCACCGCACCGCCACGATTCCTTGCCGCATGCGCGCTCATATTGAGAAACGCGAGCGAATTCTTCTACTAGTCCGCCTTTCGCGCGAACTACCGCTATACACATTTGCGCTCGCGCGCGCTTTCGAGGGAATTTCGAAAGGAGAGCGATGTGACGCCTCGGGAAATGCCGCAGCTCGCCGCTTGCAAAACTGACCGGCGCTCGCGCTTACGCTCCCTTCGCTTTGTTCCCCTCTCCATACACACACACACACACGCGTTATATACTCTCTGCAATTGTTCGTGTGTGTATATATATATATATATATATACACACGTATAATACTCTACGTAGGGTTAAATGTGCACGTATATAGATGCAAGGTGATCCAGGGCTCGAGAGGGGGACGCCGAAATTTTAAATACGCGTACACACGCGGATGTGAACGCACGGGGACACGACCGGTTTATAAAACCTCTCACTTGTGCACGCGTATAAGGATCCGGTATATACACAGTTGGTGGATTTTTTGGCAGGATGCGCCTCTTTGTGTCAGGGAAAAAGGGGGAGACAATGTGGCAAATAGCCTTGCACTTGTGTTAGTATATGGTTATCTGGAACAGGTTGATTGGAAGGGTGGGTGTTGGATTGTAATGAGAATTGATACCTGAAGAGATGCACAGGTGCGGTTTATGTTAAACAGTATCGTGGTTAACTGTTTTTTTGTAGTATTTTCAGGTGCAGAAAATCATGGGTTCTCAGGGTAGTCTACTTTGAGAAGAGGATTCGTGAAGCTGTTTTTATTTTATAAAGGGGAAAAATGTTTTCATGGTCGAGATCGATTTGTACCTTTCCAATATTAATTCTGTAGCGAAATAAATAAATCCTGGAAGATTGCAAATATGTGATTTGAAAAGTATTTAGTTCATATGTTAGAACAGCGTTGCCGTGTTTAAATACTTAAACTGTAATTACTATAAAATATAATCACGTACATCCTTGAAATGTTTGCTCGATACTACGGTAATGACTTTCTATAAGGCTAATGAGATAATTGGTAAAATTTTTATTTATACTAAAACGTATTTAACTTTTACCGGATCACGATTTATTTTTAGTTCTGTATAATATTATTACTTCTTACAAAGTTTAAAATTTTAGTATTATTAATATGAAAATAAAAAAATAACTACTTTAATACAAATAAAACGTATTCATATCTTAAATAATATCTTTTCAGACTATTCTGTTACTATATAAGTTTATATCTATCAGAAAGAGATTTATATTCACTACGAAATATTTTCTTTAAAAACATTTACCAACTCAATCTTATCCTACCAAGTAAGACATATTCCCATATATGCTTTATAATGAATTAAAAAATTTATTACGCCCATAAAATAAACACCTCGTTCAATGATTTTTCGTTCGCGAGTGAAAGGCCAAAACGAACCTATCTACCAAAAAGGTTAATCCTATAAATTACGCCATTACTGCAGTCTTAAAATGGATACCAATTGAAATACCACAGAGCTATTAGACATAATTTTTCACAATGCCACTGTACCACAATAACGGTATGAAAAATGTTTTTTTAATTGAAACATTAAGGCTTACAACTGTAATGGCAACCATAACCACATATCTCACAAATCATCTTTATAACCCCACGCTAATAACTGTCTCCGCACAAAGATTTGACTATACTCTAATCAGTTAGTATAGAACAATTAATAAAACCTCTCGCAATAATCGCAACCTTTTCAAACCCCAGTCCACGCTGTAGACAATAATTCAATCAAACACATCCACTTATGTCTGTAAAAACAACGGGGCAACAAATAACCGGCAAATTCGCGACTACTTTTACTCACTCGCGCGAGAGAAAATATCAACTGCTCGTTATATACATATATAACCACCGCTCGCGCTTGTACTCATGCATCACATTACCAAGTCAATTTTCCACTTAAATATACCCGCTGTATACCACCCCGATATTTATATATTTTATTCATAACCCCATTGTGCGATAAGTATCTCACTCTCTTTCTCTTTCTCTCTCCTCCTCGCAATAATGAAAAGGGTCAATTAGCAACAGAATCGAATAGTCAAGCCCGCGTTTGTTATCATCGCGTGTCTCTTTCTAAACCTCCTTCTTTATGTTTCGCAACTGCATCATGGAAGTTGCTCTGTCGTAACTGCACGGCCTTCGGAAGGCTGTGAGTACGAGAGAAGAGAGATTCCTCGAGTGCATGCACGCCCGAAAAAAGGAAAACTGGTTCTGCATGATGCTCGCGTTGGGTGCAGAAAGGAGCAGGCGCAGTGCTCGTGTAACGATTTTTGTCGTCTGCCTCGAGAGATGAAGACGGTTATTTATAAAGCTAGGTGGTGGATCTTTAACGAGAGTGTGAGTGGTGGGGAGTAATGTGAGGGTATGTGAATTCAGTGGAATTGTCGCTTTTGAGTGTGGACTTGAAACTTTGTTTAATATTAAGTTTTTAATATTTAATTTAACTGGTTATATACATTATAAAATACTAATTTTTCTTTGGTAGTTCTGTAAAACAATGGATATTGCAGTATAGATGCTGTTTTAATTAATGACAGATCAAGGTACAAAGTGACAATGTATCATAACAGTTGACAGTTTGAAGTAGGTGAAAAAAAGTCATAATAATCATTTTGAAACGAAGCCATATTTCATCACTCGGCCAATATACAATCGTGTTTTCGACTTTTATCGCATCTATGATTAATCACTCAACCTTTGCAATTTTATTTCACCTTAACTTTGTTACTTTATTTTAAAAATCAATCCAAGTACTTTGGTATTTTTAGCCTCGGCTTAAAACGCCTTAAGGTCCATCACCTGCCATTCCTGTTTTTTTTCTTAACGCACGCACCTCCAAAAAGGCATTTTTCTCGTATATGAGAGAAAAAAAAAATTAAAAAATGTGAAAGTGCGACAACAACAATAATGTTTACTCATTAAGTTCAGTCAATGTTTTTCCGCGAGAGCTTATCTCTCTCTCTCGGCCGAATCAGGTTTAAAAAGGCGAGCCTCTCGTGTCGACTGACCTCTAAGTGGGTCAATATTCCATGAATAAGTTTCGTAAAGGAAAATGTCTCAAGCTCGTCTCGCCAACCTTGCAAAATGAAGTAATCAGTCGTTGTCGTCGTGGCAACGTAGCATGTGTCGTAAAACTAACGCTAAGCCCTATTATAATGATCCGCATCGTGGTATATATACCGCATTTCGCATAAACATGACAACGTTATCTAACGAAATAATATAGACCGCGTGTGAAAAGTTTAGTTTGGTCAGTATTCGAGTTGCGAGAATATCAATTGCCAAAGTATACGGGCAAGTGAAATCTTAGAGTGGACGATTATGTCGTTGCACTTTTTTTTCCATCTGATTATTGCGATCATTTAGCTCAATTAATTCCGTTATTTACAGGCGCTATATGTATACATGGATTATGTACGGCGGCGCGGCTTTTGCTCGAGCTCAACGCGCGAAAACAGGCGTGAGAAGAAAATATATATACTTTCGTTTCGACATTACTTACGTGATCTTGATGTAATGCATTTAAACGGTGTATTAGGAAGTTATCGAATTCCAATGTAAAGTATCGAGAATTTAACGCGTGGGTGTGAATTTTCATATATATATATATATATATATTGATTAAAAAAGAATCGGGTTAACGTAACGTTCGATCGTTGCAACTTATATCATTGAATTTTTCATAAATATAAATATGCGAGAAATATTGCGTGAGAATCACATTTATGAAGCAGCGAGCTTCCTATATCATGCGTAGCTATTTTTGCTAATATTCATTCTCCTTGTCATTTGCGTAACATCCTATTTTTTTATTGATAATTGTGTTACACTTAACGTATTTTTTGTAGATTCGATGTAGCCATATACAGATATTATTTCAAAACAAATGATTGATGAGAAACTGACAACGTCTTCTCTATCAACTTCATTAGACTAATCTACACTAATGAATTAATATGTCTCCGTATATAATTAGAATTAATTATACATTTAATTATAAAATATTATTGAAATGAACGATATTCGAATAGGCAGTGTCGAATACGTTCAAACCTCGCAATTTGGCCACGTGCCAAAAAGTAATTACGCATTCCGATATCCGATCATCGTGTCCTGCAGACGCAAAACTTTAATTTTACACGAGAGCGAATCGATCGTTGGGCTGTCGCCAAAAAGAAAGAGAGAGAGAGAGAGAGAGAGAAAAAAATGTCTGTCACGGTCATTGATAAAAAATCGCGCGGCTCGTTTGATCTGATGCAAGCCCAAGAAATCTTTTGTTTACAAGAGCACGCCGCCGCAGTGTTCGTTATCTTGCGCGTGAATACGTTTCTCGGTGTATACCAGGGCGCATTAAAGCTTAGCCGCAAGCTGAAATATTGCGCAATTGTTTTGACTCTCTCTCTCTCTCTCTCTCTCTCTCTCTCTCTCTCTCTCTCTCTCTCTCTCTCTCTCTCTCTCTCTCTCT
>JAYJLV010033191.1:0-27605 GCA_036873485.1 Torymus texanus | reverse complement strand
TATTCACTAATGTTACGGTGGAGCAATTTTAACTAATCTTTAGTGGTTTTTTCACTAATTCAACTTTAGAGAGTACACCTATATATTCTAGGTACTACGCCATCACTTCTAGATATAAATTATATTGTATATGTACGAAAATCGTCAGTTATTAAAAAATTTTTTACGGTATATCGTATAGTAGTAGTATTATAGATCTTTTTTTTTTATTCGTTCGGTGAATATGTCGGGTGAAATTTTCATCCGTTGGTTTATTTTGTGGCGAAGGTCGAGAGTGAAAGAGAGCGAGGAGATCGGGGAAATTAAGTGGCCGTCGGACACTTGGCCGGAGATTGAACTTTAAAGTTGCGGGTGAAAGAGAGGAGGATGGAAAGAGAGAGAGAGAGAGAAAGAGAGAGAGAGTGGGATAAAGAAGTAAAGGAGAGGGACAAATTGACAAGATTAATTTTATCGTGACGATGTATACACTGCACGCTGGAGGAAAAGTTGTGAGAGAGAAAGAAGAGCGTATTTTAATTTACTTCATTAAGGTGTGTATATACGATTCATTAATGTCCAACTACGCGAGGTTTGTATATATACGTAGTGGTTTTATATAAAGTTGATAAAGATTTTTTTTCATTCATCAACGAGTTTTGAATGTTTGAATTGTAAAAGTTATCAGATAAATTTGCTAAACAAATAGTACTAACGAATTTATTTTTTTCATTACATTTCTCTTGATTAGTCACATACGAAATCAATTTTAACATTTTCAATACACAAATAAAAAAATTTCTTTTTAACACACACTTTCTGTCCCACAAAACCTATCACACAAGCCTCTCTCTCTCTCTCAGAATCAATATACACATACAGTATAGCCTGCCAACGCTAATTCCATCGAACATATATTCAGTGTCTGCTCTCGAAATAAATTTCCCCTCGCATCGTAGATTTTCCTTATTCTTGTCTTCCGCGCGCAAGTGCGCAGACTCCACTCTCGTTATGAGTAGCAGATATCCGATATATATAGGCTATCGCGTATTCTCGAAATACGCATCTATAACGTCGAGATTAATTCTCTCGGCTGGATGAACTCCCCTCGTTAGATAGAGAGTGAGAGAGCGGGGAAGAAAGATTCCTTCGTTCGTAGTCAATCTTTCCTATACACGCGTTCGCACAGGCATGTATTTGAAGTTATTTTCAAAATAAACGTTCATACTCTGTTTCGAACCTCGTAACGGTAGGTAAATATTTGCTTTTACTTAATTTTGGGTTCACTCTCGCGTTGAAAGCGTAAACAATTTTTGGAGGATTTTTTTTATCTCTTTTATTTCGCACTGATGCTGTAATGGGGTTTGAAAATATAATGGAGAGCTTATTGGACGAGTAAAATTCATGATTATTGAAAATTAAAAATTCTTTTGTTACGTATATATATATATATATATGCATATGAAAATATATTGGTTTACTCAGAAATTTCAAATATACGGTTTCTTTTTAATAATGTGCAATAACGGTTATCGCTGATTTTGCTGTGATTTCAGTGGAAAATCCAGGCTTCGCACTGAAATGACAAACGTCAGGTGACATTTGCATGATACGTTTTGTCACCCGCATCAACATCTACCTTCATAAAATATTTATCAAAGAGCAGCATGTATAGCCATGTTCACTCTGTCTCCATCAAAAGCGAATAACAAATAAATACTAATCAGTTACCCGGTAGGTGATATCCTACTTTTCATGCGCAATAACGCACGTCAATGTTAATTCCCTTGTCGAATAGATTCTCCATCTCTAAGTCCCATAAAAACTAAACGCGCCCCGCTACTTCTCTTCTCACATACCATTCCCGAGCTATACAAGAGAACACGAGCAATTTGTGTAAATGAATAAACAAACAAACTCTTCTTCTCTCTTTCTCTCTTTCTCTCTCTCTCTCTCTGTTTTGCGAAACTCTTCGATTAAATAAACAAAAAGTGAAGATCCTTCTTCCGCTTGCGTAACCATCTAAAATAACGTTCCACCTCGTCCTCTTCCACCGTCGCTGCGGCCTCGTAGATTAAAAAAGAAGAGAATGAGAAAAGCGGGATACCTACATACATAATGAAGAGACGCTCTTACGCCTACGTATATATGAATGTTTTACAGAAACACAAGCACGTGCGCGTGATGTACAGTAGTATACGTATATATTTATATATATGTAAAGCGTTGAAGAGGGCGAGGAAATCTTGTATATAGAAGCATGAAAATTGCCAACTGAATGGCGCACCCTACTGTCGTTGTGAATTCATGTATACTTTCAAGGGATCAGCGCATGGGTATGTTTCTTTCATTCCTCGAATCGTTTCGTCAAGTCATTGCCAAGTGTTGTAATCGATGAATGTTTTACTGAACTCAAATGGCTGGGAGAAGAGGATACAGTTTGTTTCAATTTAACGCGTAGGAGTTTTCTCTCTCCGGGAGTTTCGGGATATTTTCGTTGAACGCGCGCTCGCGTTCAATGGTCGGAAACTAGGAAAACCACTCTGTTATGAGTAATTTTATTGGGGGTACTAAATTTTTGTAAAAGCACTAAGAGAGAGAAAGAGAGAGAAGTAGACGGAGCACTGAAAATTTTCAAGAAATTACCTCCTTAGAGGTAGACCTCACACTCGTTGAATGAACTTTTATCTACGGATATATTTTATTCTATATCATAAAGTTTCCGGTATAAGTTTAAACTTATATACCCACAGTTACCCCAAAAATTGTGTGTGTGTGTGTGTGTGTGTGTATATACGGGTGATTCCCTGTGAAATCAAAGGTTCAAAAAATAGATTTTCTTGAAACTTTGTGTAAACGCTTAATTTGATGTACCGGGTGTTGATGAATTTTTTCAGATGTTTTAATCTTTATGGTTTTGACCTGTGCCATGTCAAAGTTGACAATTTTAGCATATTCTTCATTTTTTGACGATTTTGATTAATTTATAACTCCTCAGGGAAGCCGAGGAGGTTTTTCACGATAAATATAAAATAATTTTTTTGTAAAATTTTCTCAGTTTTTCAATAAAAATATTTTCAAAGCTGTATGTGTACACTGTCACTTACATACCTACAAATGAAACATTAAAATTCAGAAAGACAAAAACCGATCCGAGGTATCTCTACCGAAAAATTCATGGGAGATACCTTTTTATTGTACAAAGTATCTGGATCATTTTTTAATCTAAAAAAATTCATTTAGTTTTTGATTTTTTTTTTAAAATGTCTTATACAGGTCTGAACAAAATATAATTAAATTCTACGAAAAATTACAAGAAAAAAAGTTTATGTAACATATGTCGAAATTTTGCTTCCTTTTTGAGCTAAAAATTAATAAAAATGCAAAAAATTAATAATTATTTTATCTTTAAATTCAGCCTTTTCATTAATTTTTAGCTCAAAAAGGAAGCCAAATTTCGACATGTATAGACTTCTTTTCTCGTAATTTTTCGTAGAATTTAATTATATTTTTTTCAGACTTGTATAAGACATTTTTTTTAAAATCAACAACTAAATGAATTTTTTGGATTAAAAAATCATTACGCACCATTCTGGGATTTGTACAGATACTTTGTACAATAAAAAGGTATCTCCATGAATTTTTCGGTAGAGATACCTCGGATCGGTTTTTGTCTTTCTGAATTTTAATGTTTCATTTGGAGGTATGTAAGTGACAGTGTACATATACAGTTTTGAAAATATTTTTATTGAAAAACTGAAAAAATTTTACAAAAAAAAAGTATTTTATGTTTATCGTGAAAAATTCTTCCCTGAGGAGTTATAAATTAATCAAAATCGTCAAAAAATGCAGAAAATGCTAAAATTGTCAACTTTTAAATGGCTCAGCTCAAAAATATAAAGATTAAAACTTCTGAAAAAATTCATCAACACCCGATACATCAAATTAAACGTTTTCACAAAGTTTCAAGAAAATCTATTTTTTGAACCTTTGATTTCACAGAGAATAACATATATATAGGAAGACGAAGATATAAGTTCAAAGTTAGACGCGAAATTCAACAGAGCAACTGAGTAAAATCAATATAGACACGTACAGCTTTAACGTTAAAAACTTCAAAAAACACTTATGTACACCGTGCAGAGCGTTTGCACACTTTGCGCATCCCCATAAAGCGCAAACCGAATTAAACTTTCAACCTCCTCTTCCTACACCACCGTCCTTTACTTCTCTGCCACATTAGCATTCGCTACATTTACCTCACCTTTCATCTCTCCACCGTGTCTACTACTCTCTCTAAACTTTTTACACACAGTCCCCATCGTAAACGATTCTCCCACCACACAACACATCACCGTCCTATCGCCTAAGGCTGCCGAATCGTCATAAAACAAAACAATTTATCATCATCGAACAGTTTGCGCAAAATTATCTTCTTCGGCCTATATATATTTCTTCTATATATGTATATACCAGCGAACAAAGCTAAAAGAGAAAGAGAAAGAATTCGCTCTATATATGTATAAGAGGAAGTAAATGGAGGACGACCGAGACGTTCGTTCCTTCCTTTGAGCTCAAAGCTACGAGAGTAGTCGCACGTGTGTGGGTATGTGTGTGTGTCTAGGTAGTAGGTATAGTTATATAGCATGTGCATATAAAGATGCATTAAGCGTAGTATAGGAAGGAGGAATATAGGTGTGCCGACGAATCCCTCGCGAAATGTTTTCCTCCCCGATCGTAGTATAGTATATAGGCAGGGTACGAGCTCATGCCGCTTTCACGGTTAATGCACCACTGGGCAGAGAAAACGAAGTACCCAGTCGATGAGAGAGAAAGAGTGGGAGGAGGTTTTGAGAAATTGAATAAGCGGATCGTGCTGTATGTGAAAGAAAAAGAGAGAAAGAGAGACTTTAAAGTGGATTTTTTTTTTTCGGAGAAAAACGAAAAGGAAAGAATGAGCTCTTTTTAATTTTCAAGCATGGTTGGGTCATTGATTTATGTGAAAGAGGAATATGCGTCTGCGTTTACGTGGAGGGTTATAGTTGCGCAATAGTTGGAGTACATATATTTGGTGAACAAATATTTTGCGACTGAAATTGCACGCTGTGTTTATTGTTTAAATAAAATGTATAAGTACATCGTGCCTTTTCTGGTCTGATATTATAGGTATATATACTTGGAAACTTTATTACTCTCGCCTGAGGAGTTAAATAGTAGTTTTTTACAATGACAAAATTTCAACTGTGATGCAAAGTTCGATAACTATATACAACTGGCATAGCGATAACAAAGAAATTTGACTTTCAAATCAAAAAAGATTAAATAATACGACATCGGTAATGAAACAATGAGTCATTTTGAGAGAAAAGGAACGTGGAGAGTACACGCGAGAATTAACAATGAAACTTCTAAGTGGATTTGAAATTTTCCTCTTATATTGCCTCCAAGGATCCGCGAGGAGGGTTTCATTAACTTTTAGTTTTCCGAATTTTAATAAGAACAAGGTAAATTCATTCCTGTCATTCGTTCAATACTCCACTCGCGGCTGGTGCGCGTGCCATAATTATACGGAAAACTTCTTGGCGACTCGACCGTACTCCTCTTCCTTCCACTGTGTATATCAAATATAACGAACGTCAATGGCAAAATGAATGGTCTGCACGACTTTAAATCTCTCTTCTCTCAAGACTGTACAATTTTCCAACGCGAAATACATAACGAGTGAACAGTGAAAGAGAGAAAGAGAGAAAAATTCGCCATGCTATACACGAAACATAGTCGATAAAAAATTGTGCACGAATACGTGGATGAAGAAACAGAGAACGAAGAGGAAAGAGAGAGAGAGAGAGAGAGAGAGAGAGAGAGACAAGTCCCATGGCGAAACTTCTAAATGAATTTCCTGGTAATGCGATTTTTCCCCAAGCGACGCGCGAGGCAGTGGCGCGCGAGCGACGTTAAATAACGTTATTTCATATCAAGGGGAAAATCTGGAATCGGGCGCGGAGGAAACGGCGTGTCATTAAAGGCGCGCCTACGTGTCTGCACGTAGTCGGAGCTGCGCGAAAGAATCGAATCTACAAGGCAAGAGGAGGAAGGCTTGGTAAAAAAAAAAAAATTATCCAGAGAAGGGAGAGAGAAATCCGGCGGCTATTCATACGATGCGTGAGTGCAATACCGATGTGGTACAGCTTAGGGGTTAGGTTCCATTGGTTGGCTTTCGTTCGATCGTGCGAATGCGTGTCAAGGTGTCTTTATATGCAATTTGAAAAAATTAAATTGGACGTAGTAATAGTGATGCTTGGGTAAAGTGTCGGTGATTGGTTGTGTGAACGTAACTTCCGGATGAATAGTTTTGGAAGTCATTTTTATACGGGGTATATCATTAGACGGATGAATTTTCAGATGAATGGTTTGGCAAATTTATAAAAAAATTATTTCAATATATTTTTTGAACGTGGTAGTGCAAATTTTCAATAAAGCGAAGATGTGAAAAAATTTAAATTATAGATTATTTTTTATGGAAATGCTATATTTATTCGAAAAATTTTGAGAGATGGGAAATATTTGCTTGTTTTGCGATTTTTTTTTTATTAAATTTTTGCCCAGTTACAACGTTTATTCGATAATTTAACTTGTTGGATAATAAATCATTGGAGTATTTATACAAGATATTATATAACAATAATTTCATAAAAATATTGTATTTTTCTCTGATATACCATTTTAAAATGTTTTTATGTTATACATATATAGATATCAAACATTTCGGAAAACTGGATAACATTCTAATCCATTGTTCAAATATTTCTAAAAAGCAACCACCTAAAAATTTAACTTTTTCATAAATCCATAATCCCATAGTTTTTATTATTATTTTTTTTTTAATCCAATCAAAAATTTTACAATTTAGTAATTTCATCAGTTTGTTAGTATGCACTATAGATACTCTCATATGATGAGATGGTAGCGATAAGTACGGTACCTAAATAGCATGAACAAATATACATTTACATAATAATGTTTTTTAATACTGGAAAATTCTCGAAAAAGTATATATATATAATCTAGAAAACCAAACAACCGCATATATAATTCCTGCAAAAATGATATATTCTCCTATAAAAATACAACACTAAACAAACGAGAATGACACAAATACCGTGAGATACATCCGTTCCACTATCTTTCTCAACTTTTCTGAATTCTCCTTCACCTTAACCCCTTATCTCTCTCTCACACATCTCCTCCTGCGAACCAATTACCCATACACCGACCCTTTTCACCTTAAGCCATCTCAAACTCTCTCTCTCTCTCTTCCCGGCGCATACAAATACAGCACACACAATCCTATCGCATATACGTGCACACACGCTAATCGCGCGTAGGTGTTATTAATTTCGGCATCGTTAACCGCAACAATGAAGGAAACTCGACGTGCACAAAGAGCCGTCGCGGCACGTAATTAGCCTTGCGCGCCTCTGGTGTGTGGTGCGCACGTGCTTGCACACGCTCAGAGGTAATTAATAGTGGCCTCTTCGATAATAACGCTTGCTTGAGAGAAGCTGCCGCCGCTGCCGCCGCCGCTGTTCAGGATCGCGAGCAATTAGTTGCGGCTTTGCTACTTGCCGCCTCTATACCTACCTGTAGATACAGATATGAAGATCGCATATACGTATATATATATATATATACACATGTATGTGGATGGATGAAAAGATATATATATATATATATATATAGAGGGATATCGGGAATTCGCGCCATATAAATTACCAATCGTTGACGTTGGTACAGCCGCCGCATCAGCGGTAATATAATTGTTTGGCCGAGCGATGGAATTGCCGAAAGGCTATACTACTACTACTACTACTACGATGGCTATTGTATACGCGAGTAGGTATACGTATACGCTTGTTTGCTAAACACGATGTTTGCCCGAGATGTGGGCGCAGAGCGCGAAATGCGACGGCGTTGAATATAGCCTCCGATGTAATCATTCTTCGGATGATGGAATATTGTATTGTATTTGCGGTGGGAGTCCTGTGGATATTGAGTGTAATCGACGAGGGACGTATACGAATGTATCGAAAGGGTTTATGTATAAGTGAAAGTTTTGAGTTTTAGCAGTGTTATATATAGTATGCGTTATTAAATTCTATATGTGACACACTATATATATATATTTGATCATGGTGGAAAAGTTTATTTCGAACTTTGAATTTTACAACGTTAGAGCTCACATGTGCCCTCTACTATAACTTATTTGGAAATTAACTTACGATTATATATATGTATATATAGTTGGTTTCAATTTTCAGCGACATAATAATTTCCCTCTGTATATTTATAAACTCGCTCGTGTCCTGAATTCGACAAATTCAATTTTTGACAGGATAACGTTATTAACGAGACGAGTTCTCTCTTTATTCATTTAAAGCGCTTGGAAATCATTGTGATATACTCGGGAACATTAAAAATTCATCGACGTGATATCGCCGACAAATCATCTTTTAATTTGAATCCTCATTTTGCTTCTTTTTTTTTTATTTAACAGTCATAATTCACTTATTTTACATTCGGCAGAATAAATATTTGAACAATTCGAAACGGTGTCGCGCGCGTATATATAGTCACTGAATATTCGACAAAATTTACTTCGGTGCACGGTTTGATTTTGTATTCATTTGGATATTTGCTCAGTCACATACTATTTTAATCATAAATGAGTTAATACCGATAGAAATTTTGAGAAAAAAATATTACATTTTAACGTTTACATTTTGTTAGATTTTAAATTGATTATATATACGACGTGAATTACCATTTGAGACTGTAAGATTCCAAGTACTATATTATAGGTGTAAGACAAACTGTTACTCCGAAATTTCAAATTAAAATTCCTTGTAAAATTAATGCGCGGTGCTCGTGTCACGTAGGACGTAATAATTGAGAGATTAATTATAATTAATTCGGAATAGTTTTCTTCATGAATAATTCTATTGGTGAAGCACCTTGTCGTCCCGAGTGGAATATTTAATAACATCGTGTTAAAATCTTCCTTGCTAATGAAGTCTATTACAATTAAATCCAAGTCATTCTTTTTAATCACTATCTAAAGGGAAGCGTATTCCATTATACCCTTATTTCTTGAATTTAATTTGCTTCCGTGATATAATAAAACAGAAAAAAAATTTGCTATAACTAATAATGCTATAAAAGTATAGGAAATTTTGCGAAAATTGATTACTTTATTTAACTAACTTATACCAAGCTTGTAAACTAAGTAAAATTCAGGAAAGTATATAGTCTCATCTTTACCTTGCAGTATTGTAATAATAACAAATATTATGCAGGAAGTATAGTTTCTTAGTCAAGTATACCCGAAACAAAAACACGAAAATTTGTAAAATATTATGATTTCCATCACGGTAAATTGATCATAATTTAAAAGAACATTATACACCGATACTAATTTATCTAATAAAAACCTGCATAACATATACACAACAACAGTAAAACTCATACCACAACAACCACATCATATATCTATAGACACATATCACACATCTGACATACCTCAGCATCGATTGACCATCTCCTATCCGAAACTCGATGCCTGATGTCCATGCTCGGAAAGTCTCCCTTGACTTCAAGGGAGACTTTAAAAAGAGTGAGAGAGATCTCTCTTCCTGCACTTTGTACTCGCGTCAGATAAGCTTCCTCTCACACATACACACACACACACACACATATATACTCGCGACATACATCCCGATCGATCTCTCTACCCACCTTCAAAGGCAAACTCGTTGGCGCCTCCGAAACTACAGCTACTCACTGCTGCTGCTACTGCTACTACGCGTGGGTGGTGCTTGTGTGTATAGATTTACACGCCAAGGTATATATATCCTTTGCACGAGCTACGCGTAATCTCGATGAATACATTTACGCCTTGACTATCTATATAGGGTTTCCCTCTCTCTCTCTCTCTCTCTTTACCTCGTGTATATAACAGGTATTTTTTTTTGTTAGAAAGGATCGCAAAGATGGGTTATCTCTTTACTGTGAAGTTTTCAACATGGGTTGGTGTGACGGAGAGATAAGAGGATTAATTTTGAGATGGGTCAAGGCCTTTTTTTTCGAAGAATTCCGATGGTGTTTTGGGATTGTATAAGGTATAGTCTGGGTAGTAGGGCAAGAGTGTGATTTCAGACAAATTTCAACGTGTTTTATAATTTTATCTGAGACCGATCTATATTTGCTGTCAATTTTCGAGGTATTTGAGGGTACGAGGTTCATCGGGATACAGTGGATTTTTATATGTATTTTATCAATGAAAATTGAAACAATATATTCGACCGCTTTTACGTTCACATTTCATTGTCCGATTTATTAAAATATATATATATATATATCATATTTTCCACGAACATAATAAGCACAATGTAAAATCGATTACACGAAATGATAAATATAAAGCGCAGACTCTTTTTGTCAATATTATAATAAAAACTCAACGCATCCAGTGATACACATCATGCACATAAAATCATCCCTTTTGTTCTCACTAATATATATATATATATATATATATACACACACACACACACACACACCGGTTACCTGAAAATTCTCCCCAAAAAGCTTTTATACCTTGAAAATCAGCTGTATCAGCTTTCCTCGTCTATATATATATACATGATTACGCGTTCGCAATTTTCATTAGCTCGCCTTAGCAATCCCGACAATTTTCCGAACACTATATATACAACACACATCAATGCGCTATATACAGCAGCACGATAAAATTCTTCGCGTGCTCTACCAACGTGAACAATGTCCGTGCGCGTGCTCGTGCGTTCTATACGATAAAATGCGGAATTTTCTCGCGAATAGTTCACCCGCTGAAGTTTTCCATCACGTCAATATATATACCCTCACTTTCGATATACCTACCTATGCAAAAAAAAAAAGGAAACGAAAAAACAAGCAAGCAAGCAACAGCAGTCGGTTTAATCCCATTAAAGCGATCAATGTGTATATACACGACAACACGACGGTATACGATGATGGCATCTTTTAATTAACGCAGTCGTCACGCATACGTATACTGCAACCTGACTGCCTATACCGAACATTCGTTTATTTTAGCTTGGGGGATGATGATTGAAGTCGGCCAGGAAATCAGACTTTCAGGCAGCAACGGCGCCGGTTCTCTCTCTCTCTCTCTCTCTCTCTCTACGGTCCGTCGAGAGCTTAATCATCGACGT
Source organism: Torymus texanus (assembly GCA_036873485.1). NCBI lineage: Eukaryota > Metazoa > Arthropoda > Insecta > Hymenoptera > Torymidae > Torymus > Torymus texanus. Next base: position 16,359 of record JAYJLV010033191.1, on the reverse strand, counting down.
ACATCATACCAACGCGCGCGCAGGGGTTCGTTCGTTTCACTTTGTGCTATATATATATATATATATATATTGCTGCGAAATAAACGCGGCGAAACGTTTGCTGGGGCTAAATATCACGGTGTCGACTGCTGAGAAGTATATATATATATATATATATACACGTTGAGAGATGCCGGCATGTGCAGTCGTTAGGAAAGAGGGAGACGAGAAGTCGTTGATTTTAAGGGAACGAAGAAGAGAAGGAAAATGGACAGCGGAAATTGGAAAAGATCTGAGATGTGTACGAGAGTGCAAATATTTATGCGTGAATATGGCAATGAGGATGAAAGAGTATATATGTCAAGTATGGCATTAAAATCGAAGCTTTCAAGATCGTGGACTCGCGCGGGTTTGTTGGTAAATATAGAGTTGGGAATGCTAATAATTAATTATATTCGTTGTATGAGTGGTAAATATAGTGTAAATGTATATACACAATAACGATTAAAAATTATACGAGAACTAATTTCCCGTATATACCTATATAATACAAATATTACAACAAAAACGAATTTCTGGTTAAAAAGAGTACAAAGCTTTACAAAAAAAAAAATCATCAGCGGCGACTCCTCGTAACATAAAAATCATCGTGATCCTCATAAATCTTGGCCACGAGTTACATTAATTTTTAGCGAACGCGTTCCGTCCGCGGGCGCCCAAGTAATTTGTATCATACGTCTGGGATGTGGTGGAGGCGGAACTTCTTGGAATCGCCCATTATTATCGTGGTAATTTTTATAAGAAAATTCTTCTTCGCCACGAGACGCGAGAAGTTGGTAAACTCATGTGGGCGTTATACGTTCATTTTGACCTTTTTTGCTCGAACGGTCGTTAAGGAAATTTTCGGTGGGCGGTAGAATTTAGTATATATATGTATATACAGAGCATTTTGAAAAATGAAGGAATTTTCATGAAAAAGAATACTGCGAGTGGAACTACGAGCTTTTTAAAAGTTTTCATCTTATCACCACGTCTTGATGTTTGAAAACTCAAATTTATTTGCATGCTAGTATAAGTTCAGGTTTGGAAAAGTTTTAAAAGTCTGAGTTGATGCGTTATTAATCTAATGGATGATGATTATAATAATATTAATTCATTATTAACAAACTAATTACATACAGTCTAATCCTACAAAGATAAATATAATTATACTTTTGTACACAAGCACATACAAACCTAACTTACAAACAAATATTTAACATAAAATTTCAAAAAAGTTCAACAAAAACGATAGTTATGATTTAATTTTTGTAGCCTCTTCTTTAAAGTATATTTTCTATTATTTTCATTACTAATAATGTATCGAATAAATCTTGCTTTACAATAGAAATCAATACTTTTTTATATTCGCGTTTAATAACTATTGACATTTAATTTATGCTCACAATTCAAAAGAGTCGTATAGTTCCTTTCGAACAATAAAACTCTTATAAAAAGTACCCGAACATCGAAGTAAATTCAAAATTCTAAAAAAGAAACAGTACGTACAAGAGTTTCCCCTTTATATCAACGAAAAATATATACAATTGTTGCACTATTATATTTCCTATCACATTACTTATACGTACAACGCGTTCGTACATCCCTTAAAATTCCTTTACAGCACCTTCATACCTTCCTCAACTTCTCCCTCCCCCATCTTACATCCTCTCACTTTTACACCTACGATCTTTCCTCCGTTAAAAAAAAAAAATATATATATATATATATATATAACCCCTCTTCTCTCCCACCCTCTATACTCACACACGCAGACTGCGTCTCGCTTCGGCGCTTACACACTCGCGCGAGCGCATCGACCACCTGGAACGTGCTCTCGAGCGCACGACCGATCATTGCCCAAAGAGGGACAGAGAAAGAGGGAACGTGATAGAGATATAGACTCTATACTACCTATATATATATGTACTGAGTGAGGTGAGACCCTTGTGTGTGTGCGCGTACGCGCGCGTGCCTCTATATACCGATTTCCCTTATGCGCGCATTATGTAAGCGATACCGAGTATCGCACCTAATAGACGCACGAACCCGAGGGAGAATAGAGCCAATATAAGGAGATGGTGGAGCGGTAGAGAAAGGGGAGAGGAGGAAGCAAAGGAGATGGTTTTTATTTGAGAGAAGAGGATTGAGAGTGGATAATTGTGTCAATATTGATGGGAGATCGGTGCTATATACGTATATGTGAAAAGAAGATGTATATGTTGAAATTTTTGTAGGATATGTGATGGTACGTGCGGGTTTATTAATTTAGGGATGGTATATAAATGTATTCATGAGGTTAAAGATGACGAGGAAAAAGGTTCGAGTAGGTTTAATTATTTATTTTAATTTAATCTGGGCAATGGTGCTCATATATATGATGCTTGCGACGGTAATTTTTATAGAATATGAAGAATTTTTAAAGTATTCAGAAGCGTCAAACAACGCTTATTGTTGTCCGCTGGGATTGATTTTTGTCCATGTGTGAATATATATATATGTATATGCGTGATATCGTGACCGTTAAATTGGGCGATCCATCAAAATTCGACTTCCATTGTTTACTCTCGAGCATCCCCGGTGTGCTATTGATAGATGATTGATAGAAGTTTTTATATATATACGTTTAATAATTTTACCCTGACGCATTGTATAAAACAAAGATTGTAAAATTGTCTACTGTGGTCACTTCGAACATTGTGCAATTTCGTTTATAAAGAGAAGAAGAAAATACTATTTATCTTGATCACTTACCTGATCTCTTATAACTAGTGTTTTATTCAGCAACGCTAGATATTATATTTCCTTTTATAGAAGCTTTCAGGAAATGAAGCCAGATAAAAAAGTTATTTCTTCGTATTAATATTAAATTGATAAGTAAGAAAGCACGCATGCTGTGTTTAAAATTAAATAACAATGATAATTTAGATGTACTGTAGGATAAGAACATGGTTGTATTTAACATGCAGATCTTGTAAATGGATGTATGAATACTTAATACACGCGTTAGAGGTAACAATAGCTTTCTCTCAATGTACTTAGCTCTTTTGTATGAGCGCATTGTAACAAACATTTCGACGAATTTATGTACGGTATTATATATGAGTTTATTTACTATTATTATTAATTACACATACATAAACTGTCACATTTCATTTTATTATTTTATTAGTAATTTTTCGTTTTAAGATTATCGACTTAAAGGACTTGAAGAATTTTCATTTATCGATTTCAATATTTTTCATTGTTTATTATATCTTTATTATTATATTCATCGATATAATTAAAAAAAAAACTGTCAAGATGAATTTTTTTCTAAATTAAATCATTAACGCTTGAAATTTTATATAAATGGAGGATGATAACAGAATCTAGTATTATACGAGATATTACCTTTATCCTACACAATACATCTAACGTTATATACAATTTAATTCCAAAAACCTACCAAAAACCGTACATCCCTCAAAAAGCACTTGAAAATCAAAGCCACACTAATCGAACCCACTTTATACCCCCTACAAAACTTTCCTAACCATCTCCCATCATATAAAATCCCCAAACTAACCAAACCTTCCTGTCCCTAAACTCAAGCACTCGAAAATTCATCGTCAGTCTCGCACATCAAGCGAATATCTGCTCTACACGAAGATTAACTAACCTCCGTCAACTCCTGCGTACTATAATAACGCACAATGTACGCACATACTCACACATATACAAGGAGAAATGGCCAAATGAAAAGCTTTCCACATATATAGGAGAACAAAGAGCTAAAAGCTATATACCAGCCGATTAGGGATACTACTACTACTACAATACCATCACATAATGCTCACGCTCACCAACTAGATTATGTTAACAAGGATCGCACGGTTCAGCACAGCTGCACACAGACGGGGTTAGCACTCACGCGTGCGCGGTTCGAAGTTTAACGGATCATCGTCGTCGTCGTCGTCATCGTTACGCGCAATGCGGGAAGAGCAGAACCTCCAGAGAGAGAGAGAGAGAGAAATGCGCGGTAACGTCAAATAATTAGCGGGATTGCTCTGTCTCTCCTATATATGTCCATTCGTGATCATGTACGTGTATGTATGTATGTATGTATGTATGTACGTACGTGAATACATATGTAGAGTGAGAGGGGAAATAAGGCCTGGTTGCTACTACTACTACGATGCTTATACCACCTCCGGGTACCGTAATCGCGCGCTACATTCCTCCCTCTGCCTTGACCCATAATTTATAGGAACAATATTCGCCCGACCGCAGAGAGAGAGAGAGAGACCGGAATATACGCCGCTGTTGCTGCTGCTGCTGTTGCGGTGTGGTTGTCGTTGTTCCGCGGTATAGGTGGTGGGACTGCCACGGAATTAGCAGTTGTGAATATAAGCTGGGAATGCGCAGCAACAGCGTATATACGCGACTTGGTGTTTCAGGGAGAGATAGAAATGTCTGTGTCGCTAGGTAAATTGTCGAGGTGTTTGTTGTAATGGTTTTTAGTTTCTTTTGGTAAAATAAAGATTATAGAAATGGGGTTGAAGTCATTTGGAATCAAACTATACGCATATTTTTTTTGTTTTTAATTCATCGTGTGTATGTGTAAAATCTCAGCTTGTATTAAGATGATTTTGATGAGACAAATAAGCTTAGCCGTCTTTTTTTTATCAAAAATCCATTTTTTATTTTTTTTAGGTATTTTTGTTCTTATTTTTGGTAATCCAGTTTTATGCGTTTTCAAATTATAATTGTTTACTTTCGTTAATTTATGTGTATATTAAAATAATCTGGTGACAATCTGACGAGGAAGTCCGACGAAAAATCTGGCAAGAGTATCTGGTTTACGGCCATTATTTGACAATGTACAACTTAAAACTAGACTTGCTCTTGAAAATCGATTGCGGTAACTTGTGCAAAAACGAAGCACTATTAATCACACATGAACTGTTAGTCAGCATTTTCGGTATTATATAATTGCAGTGCCGAATAATGCTGAATGTATTGACTATCAATGAATACTGTTAGTCCGCAGCAGCTACACTTATAATTCGGAAACTTTTATGAAAAAGTTATAAAAAAAACCCGCAATCTTTAAAACTATGACTCCTTACGCATTTTGTTTAGCTGTTTTTACAGTTTTAGCATATGTCAAAAGTAATTTATCTTACTGACATTTTTTATTTAAGAGATAACATAAAACCTAATAATAAATCAGTACTCGTTTCATTATAAATTCTTGAATATGTTAGAATGTATAGGTACTCGGTAGAAAATTTCCATTTTTATCGACGTCGATACCAGTTATCCATTCATACTGTTTAATAATTTTTAATCGTTCTCTTGCCAATGATAACTAATATTTGCTTTCTAAATTCAAATCAGTGCATATATATACATTGATATACATTGATTGATTAAACTGATTGATACCCAATCAGGGGTATACTGACAAATAATAATCAGTGAAAAGCTATTAATAATTAGTAATAACTATTTACTGATTGTCAGTTATAAATGTAGCACTGATTTGGTATCAGGGCATATTCATTGATCAAATTTAGTATTGAAGGTTGTAAAACTAAGTACGGATATAGAGGTTGTTCGAAAGATAAACTAGATAATCCAATGGTTTTAAACATAACTTTAGTGACAAGCATGTAGATGAATGGTACACGTACGTGCGTATACGGATGTACATGCGCTCATGTGTACATGTATGGTACGTACATATATTGTAAACAAACAAAGCAATTTATATTGACTATACCATTGTCTACCTCATGAAGCAAAAATAATCTGATTGCACTCAATTTTTACCTGTTTTTACATGAACAAGAAAATTAATATTGTACGTAATATCCCCTTGTAACAAAAAAATTCAGCAGAAAATGAAGTTTTGAAAAGAAATGTATCTTTCTGTATATTGTCAATAAATTGGCAACGGTTATTTAGTATGAAAGTTGTAAATGTTTGAACGACAGATGTTTATTTATCGTTGCATCATTCCATATGTAACGCTGCATCAGATTCGTAGAATTCATTTTTTTAATAATCTTAATCTACGCGAATAAAGTTTATGTTTTAATTTTAGCTTATCCGAGCAAATGAATAAGACTTTTATTCGGAAAGAACATTGATATATTATTACTGCAATAACTTAAAACAAAGCATCTTGCAATTGAAAAAGATTAAAACGTTCGTGAGATGTGATAAAAAGTGAAGAAAACTCGATTAAATTAAATTATAAACGCAACGTCAGCGTGCGATGGTTATATAATCCGTGTATACACCAGTAGCGTAGTAGTAAAACTGCAGCTCGAGTTCGTCTACCCAAGAACACAGGTATTATGTATATATACGTGACTTCCATATTCTTCTAGCTTTAATCAACTTTAAGTTTGTCTTTCTTTTTTTCGTTTCTGTCTTTCCGGCAAAGGCGGGAAAAAAGGCGAGTCAATTTTTGTTTGAGAACTTTGCCTCAGCCGTCTTTGGGACTGGATTAGATTTGTTTTTCATAACCTGAGAGGTGAAATTAGATGCTTCGTGAATCCCTACACGTTCTATTATACATTCAACTATATAACACGTTCATGCCGCGCGAGACTTCCGGGAAATAATGTAATTCTATGAATTTTCATAGCATAATTTACATCTACGCGTAAGGAGATTTTATATTGAAAAATTCAAATACATGTTTTATATATAGGTTTAAGCGTTTCCCTCGAAATTACCATAAAATTAAAAACTCTTTAGTTGATTTTTGGTTGGAAAATTTGCGAGCTGAAAGATTCTGTTATTATTGTAGGTAAGATTAGGTTAATAAAGAATATGACGCACTTTTTTACTGAATATTTTTTCTCGACTTTTCCCCCTAAAAATTCTCGAGTGTCGACGCACCTATCGACAGGCCGCACCCTTGAACCGAGAAGAGAGAAGCAAGTGATCCACAATCTTAGTCTCAGCCTATTTGCCTATATTTTTCCCCCGCATTACGGCAACCAATTAGCAAGCGCGAACGTTCAACCCTTGCCAAGGTATTGTGTTGTACTCCGAAATTTTGGAGACGGAACTCCTAGCTTAAACGCTGGTGTCAGGTTCTCTCTCGGATAGGACCTCACCTGACTTTCGTTGCAGCGGTTTCGCCACTATTTGGCATGTGAAGACCAACTTTTCCTCGCACAGTGTAGACTGTATATCTGTTCAGTACATACACATAGGGTCGATTCCGAAGATATTTCGAGTCGAAGAGGAAAGGGCGAGAAACTCTTACCACGAGAATCTTGCACGTGTTACTTTTACTTTATATTTGATTCAAAATCCTAACCGATTACACGTTCGATCATTCTGTTTTTACTCGCGTGTTCTTTTATATTATGTTTTTCTCCGCTCTACCGTTAAGCATTTTTATTATTTTAAATTTATATCTTTGATTCGAATTTTTGTTTTTTATTTCCAAACCTAACAAATTTCCCAGGCTCTCATCGACTCTGAGCTTACGTCAAAGACATTAACAAAATTTTTGGTAATAGCTTCTGATGTTTATGTATTAAAGTTTAAATACAAAAAAAAGAAAATGATCATTGGAATAGGCTCTGTACAAAGAAATAGACTATTTTATTAAATTTATTATAATAATAAGAGTTTACTTGAAAAAATAAAATTTTAAGCATTCACGGTCGCCCAAAAATTGTTTTCCATTTCTGATCATCTTAATTTTTAATAGAATTTTGAATTTTAACAACCTTAATACACTGTGTAATGCATCTGAACATGTTTTAAAAGTATGGAGAGCATCCATATTTAATACTATTGTTTCAACAAAATATTAAAATATCACAAAATTACATCGTTTAGAGTATATAATTTATATAAATATATGGTAAATTATAGTCAGTACATTATACGCCAAAACCGTGAAACAAGGGATTCCGGCATTAGTATAATGAGTATGAGTATAATGAGCAAAACGAGTCTGACACGTATATCGCCAATCGTGAGTGACAACGAGACAAGTCGCGATCTCCGACTTTTATTTAGGCACTGATCATGAGAATACAACCTTCCCCTATATATTGACAATCAATTAAAAAATTCAACAACAACAACAATCTTCCACCACCATCATCTCCCTTCCCTAACCACTCGCAGTAGCCTCTTCCTTGCCACCGAACCTGCCGCTAAAAACTAATTGCCGCACGCATGGTATACGTAGGGCCACCCCTACGAACCGGCGCTTGCATTCGTGCACGACTTTGGCCTCGTAGCACTTAGCGAAATGAGGGACAAGGTGCTATTACGCTACATACTAGCTGCGCACAGCTACGCATTACCAACGTGCATTACGTCTCCTCTTCCTCCACCCCGTCAGCTCGTTTTGCTTATATACACTTGCTGCAGCTGCACAATCAGTCTTCCGTCGAGACGCAACAGCAGCCGACACCCACTGCTGTAGCATATATATAGCCAGGGCCTATCCGTCATGTGTTACCTCGCGCGCGCCATCCAGCGAATCGGAAGGAAAAATATGCCCGACTTGATGCAAGTGTGAGAGTTGTTGTAGGAGGATAGGTGAAGTTTGGATATATAGGGAAGAAAATATAAAACAGAGGTCGGCGAACTCTCTGGAAGGGTATAAAAGAGTGAGGTATATATAGTTTTAAGAAAATTAAAAGCAAGTCTTTAAGTGATATGTATTTATTTACGTGTAAGGATTTTTTTCTTTCGTTCGAAGTATATATATATATATACGTTTTAAAATTCCTGTGAAGGTTTTTGGAAGGATAGTAGAAAGAAAGAACAAGTAACATATATTTCAACGGAGAAATTCGCCATTTTTGAGGTATACCGCCGTCGTCGTCGCCTACGTTAACGGGAAGCGAGAGCATAATTTTTCATTTGCACAGAATTTAATAATTCTTTTCACGGAAGTCAACCTGTTTCACCGCCGTCGTCGTCGTCGCCCTCAGACGCGTATATACCATCATATATATTTTGCAATTTCACCGGGCGTGCGTTTTAAAATGAAAACGCGTTGGATGTGAAATTAAATTCGTGTAAAAGTTTTCTGCTACGCTGCAAGCGGAGATTCTTGAAAAATAAATAAATATAATTTAATATAAAACTGATATTTTTTTTCTCTCGTGTATACGTATGTATTTGATTTATACTTTTTCTTTAAAACTATATATATATATATAATGCCATTCCATAATTTATCGTACGATTTACCGTCGAACATATATAAATCCCGATTAATTTATATACCCATGACCTATAAATCATTCACGTTTGCCTTTCATGAAAAGTATATAGTGTGTACGTGTGAACGTGTGTATATGTATATATGTGATGCAGTTTAGTTCAAAACGAACGAAGCACTCCCTGGGGTGTGATTAGTTATATTACGGTCTTTTCATATATCGTAAGTATATCCATTTTTCGCACCAGCAACACATTTCCAATCATCGTTATACACACATAAAAGTTAAAAAAAAACACGAGTCCCATTAACTTCTTTCCGCCTCTTGTATATACGTTACGTATATAACAACACCGCGAATAATGACGATCGAGCTTTTACGGAACATTTGCGGATCTTGAAAAAAAAAAATCAGACAGCGCGGGTGCTTATATACTACGACCTCACTATACATGATTCATCATTAACTCGCTAATCGAAAGAATTACTCAATCCATTGACTAAACGGCTTATATGCCGCGTGTGATTATAGCCAAGAAGCGACCCTTCGCATTGTGCACAAAGTGCCATTATTCTTCAACGTCATTAACCTTTTACCCTCTGGCGCCTCTTCAGTGCCTCTCTCTCTCTCTCTCTCTCTCTCTCTCAATGACCGTAGCCACCCGCGTGTGCGCCGTTATAATGCGCGTTGCTGATAAAATCGTGCGCAAGCAGCGGCACATCTCCCGTGTATATACTATATCTTCTGTAGGTATACCTATATACATTAAATCCAAATAAACGTAAACCGCACCGTTGCACGGATTTGCCGGTAAACGAACAAAATCAACATCTAAGTAACTCAAGTCTTTTCAAAGTAATTTAATTTAAAAGTATTTATTTTGAAGAAAAAAGAAACCTTAAAAAATGCTTCTTCTTAAAACTGTAACTATTTTATTTTGAAAAGATTTGAGTATCATTAAAAAATATAAAATAAAACTAAAGAAAAGGACCTTTCATATACTTTTTTAAAAATTAAAAAATTTTGATTCCTTGCAAAGTTATGGAAGTTCAAAGTTGAGCAAAAACTGCACTCTTTAATGCCTCAAATTATTCGATGCTCAACTTTGAACTTCGATAACTTTACAAGGAATCAACACTTTTTCAATTTTAAAAAAAGCAAATTGTTACGAGTGAGGCCTCGTAAATAATTTAATAACAAGTAACGGGACTCGGGCTTGAACCGAGTTTGTCGATTTGCAAATCAGACACTCTGACCACTCAGCCACGGTCGCCATATATTGTAATCGGATGCCTTGCTTATGTCGTTCTTTTTATATTCGTTCGTTATATCCACACGTAATAAAATGAAAGCTCATGTTCTCTAGCTTTTAATCATAAAAAAATTATAATCAAATCCTTTATTTATTATCTATATCATGTTGGTGAAAATAACGAAAAAACCGCTTATTTTGGATTTAGGCTTCAAACATGATAATTGCAGCTTTCTGAAAAACACTATATTCAGATTTTCTATGTTCAACATCAATTTGGTGTATTATATTATAGTTATAGAATGAGGAAAGTCAGTTCTCAAAGATGTGTGCGTGAACTTTTTTTTTTTCGTCATTTTTTCAGCCAAGTTATGGGCAATTTTTTGTGAATTTCTATTACATATAACCATACCACTGATGCTTTCGATTTTTTTCGGGGACGAAACTTTGAATGCCACCTACACCGCTATTCATAGTATAAGAGATAACCCATGATGCGCGTGCAAAAGTCACACGGATAACATCTCCGCACAAAGGGTCAAGCTGCGCTGCATTTGTTTAAGAGGAGTAGAGGAATATACCGCGAGGATGAGATGGAACCTGTCCTTTTCACTCACCCGCGGGTTCGTGAGTTATATTATTGTATAGGCGCAGAAGAGTATAAGAGAGAAAAGGAAGAGGGTGCGCAAGAGAGAGAGAGAGTAGAAAGAGAAGCAAATGGAGTCGGCCCGGGTGTATATGAGAGTAGTAAACGCGAGCGAACCTCTCGACCCTCATTCCGTCTCTTGACCGGCTACGGCGAAGGAGAAAGAGAGAGAGAGAGAGAGAGAGAAGAGGGAAGCGATACAACGTGCTCGTAGTATAACGATTTTTTCTCGCAAGGAAAAAACACACCGAATGTTTAAACTCATATGTATATGGGTATGAAATTTTTTTTTTCATAGCTACTGCGTGTGAAATATTTCTTATTTTTTTAGTTGTTAGTATATCATTTAGATTTCGCAGAAAAATAAACTACTGTATGTGTTACTTCAATATTACACATTCATTGAACTTCATAATGCAAAACGAAATCGGAAACAAGCGAGAACTTACTTACGCAAAATCATATTGATTCAAGCGTATAACATTCAACGTTGAATCATTACTTCTCTAACTTTCTCACAGCAAACGCACATGTTTGCGGTGAAAAATATCGATGCACGAAATCGCGTTAGTAAACGCAACTCTGTTTCACTCTCTTTCACGGACGAGCGGGCGACAATATATAAATTAGCAAAAAAGCACACGCCAGCTAATATCGTCAACGTAGGAAAACTTTGTCGCTTATTTATACGCATGAGTGAGAAAAAGAAAAAAAAACTATAGGTATATATCTACAACTAGCGCGTGAAAGCACTGAGAAGTACTCCCATAAATTCATGCGCTCACATACGAAGATACCCCGTATACACCTACTATATATATATATATATATATATGTACATTTCACAAGAGCAAAAGAGAGAGAGAGAGAGAGTTGGCTTAAACGCGAGCCTCGTTATTACAGGGATGAATGCAAAGGGCGTAACTTTCGCGTTTCGTCTCTGTATTTATTGCTGTTTGTGTGAACGTAGTGCGCGTCGAGGTGTCGCCGCGGCAATAGCCGACAAACTTTGTTCTGTATGAGTGAGTTGTAGGTGATATATATATACTATGTAGAGGTAAGAAAAAAAACAGTGATTAACATGTTTTTTGTTTTGTTTTTATGTTACAGAGGCGGCGCTGGCGAGGCTGGGCAGGAGCAGACGGAAGAGATGTCGACGGAAGTGAGAGCCGCCAGTAGGCCTACTATGCCTACGATCACGCAGTCGAAGAAGCCTATTGTCATTTATCCGACTGGTAAGCGCTGTTGTATTGTAATATATACATTACACACACATATATATATATATCTGGTGATGGTGTTGATGAGCAGATTGGATCCTATATTGATTGCATTCATTTTTCAGGGAATTATATACGATAGGTTTGATAAACGTACTTGTACGCGAGTTGTGTATAAATGGCTGCATTTAATTTTGTTGGGAAGTTACAAAGTTGATTTGTTATATACTTACCACAATTGGGGGCGATTATTGATTTATTCTATTGTGGGTGTTATGTTGTATAGTGAGAAATTTTTAGAGCTTGTTAAAAATAGGATTGCAGGAAAAAATATATTTAATACATCTGACAAGATTTTTCGCTCGATCCGTATAAATTATCTTAACAGCACTAAAATACCGACCTCATTTCGATCTTAACATTATATACCGTCCCAATTACTTTTATCATTTCACCGAGAATCCAATAAATTTTTCTCATAAAAGATCTCTTGATTAAGTTGTTCCATCGTGTAATAAAATATCCGCATCAACATTAAAGTTTTGTTTTTATCCTATATCCACCATTTCACTTCATTCCATAAATTAAAATTCCTCGCAGGAGCTTTCAATCCACGTTGCTTTTATACCCAAAAGAAAAATACTTTAGAGAATTCAACGGCTAACAAACATTGTTATCAACAACAACAAAATGTTTTCTACTTCCACTCCCCACTATATAAGCTACCGAAATAGAAAGGGACAAAGTGGAAGTTATTATCCCGTTATTGCCGGGACTCACGACAGAACTTCATCTCCTTGAGTGTGCATATATGTATGTATGTATGTATGTGTACATGTCAGTATATATATATATACGCTACCATGCGGCAATACGAAAAACACCCTGAAACTCTGACCCTTCATATAGTCCAGCCCTGAGCATCGACTTGCCCTCGCTAGTAAACGTGACCCTCATTTTGCAAAGTATACAATACTATACACACCTGCTATCACGTTTGCTCATACATACACATACACATACAAACCGTTACGTATACTATGACTTTAACCCTCGCCTCGGTCTAAAACGCCACATGCATGCATGCATGCTATATAGCCACTACTACCTATACCGCGGTGTTTGAGGAAAACAACAAGTACACTCATGCATGTATAAATCTTACGGTAACGTGTATCGTCGAGGTTTCATCTAAATGTATTATTCTATACATTATAGGTGAGGGCCAAATCGTATACGAAAAACAAATTCGGGTGATAATCGAAAAATAAACACGGCGAGTTTCGCAACGTCATGTACGTTTAAATTCAAGGTCGAACTAAGCTTTCTACACGCTCGTTAGGAGCACGCGATATATTTCTTACAAACACCTTTAAAGGTCAATAACGCGGTACCTATATACCGCACGTACATATACATATACAGCAGGTGTATTTATTTCGGATATATATATATTGATAGATAGACGGTGTGAGTCATATCACTATATACCTTTGACCTATACGCTCTACTAATTACCATTGCAGATATGATGATACACTTTGCCAGCACTTGTTACTAGATGGATTAAAATTCTACCACCTCCGCGCCGTGCCGCCTTCTTAATTCCGTGGATCTTCAAGGCGCGCGTTACTTTAATGAATGCTAGGTGCTGATATGTGTATATGTGATAAACGCTAACGATAATTTCGCGAGAACGTTCCTGACATTGTGTTATATATGGTAACAGAGAAGAGCCAATGGTTGAGTAGGACAGAGGTGGTGGAAGGGTAATGCTGAAGGATTTAGTTCTCGCTCTCTCGGATCGTGCATAGTTTATACGAGGAAATTAAGGCTGGGGTTTAGGGAAATTGGGCAAATGGCGGTGATGACGGGAATGCGTATGCGTATATATATATATATATATATATATATATATAGGTGTGGTGAGAAAAGAAATTTAGATGTAAAAATTGGATGATAATAAATCAATGTCAAGGTTTGTTGTTGTTGTTGTTGTTGTTGTTGTTGAATCATTGCTTTGTTTTCTTTGTGGTAAAATGAAGGTAAATTAAGGGAAAATTGATCTTCCTTTTGTCATAAGGCCTTGGCGAGAAAAGTAATTATTTTTACGTTGTTAGCTTTAACGCTTGAAACAATAGGAGGCGGTATAATTTTTAGATATATGCATGATTCGCGTCGGTGGTAACGAAGCTGTGAGAAATTGTTACTTTTCATAATGGAACGATGTATACAAATTTCTTTTTAGGACATTATTAATAAGGATAATAATTGCTCTACGTACTGAGATCTACGTATGTGTAGAAGTAATTGTGTTTCTCGCTGTTCCATATATAATTTATTATTAAATAAGACACAGAAAGACTGATTAATTTTGGAATATAAAAAATGTGTGCCACTTAACTACATATCACTTCATTGTTTCTTTTTAATGCAAACCTTAAAAACTACATAATTCATTAATTAACATTTTAAATCAAAGTACAATACACCAAACACATCACCTAAACCCCATATATACCTACAACTTTACATTTCACGTTTGCCTCTCAATCTACAAAAGAATTCTCAACGACCAAGATTCCGCTATATAGACGGTGCGACATTCAAAGAATCTCGACGTCCCCAGTAAACCACAAACACGGAACGCGGCGAGGATCGCGGAAGTCGTCGTTGCGCGCACGCGCAGCTATATTATTCTTAGAAAATCTGCAAATCACAAGCGCGAAACAATTTCATATTCGCCTATACGCTATAATAATGGTTAACCGTGAGAGACACATTTGTGTTTGTTTTGCGCGGAAGTGGTTATTAGAGTGCATTCCTGTGATTTGTACGTTGCTCGCCTATATTATAGATTGATTTGGTTCCAGAGTGTAGAGTGGAAGTATTTTTGAAGTGATAACTTCTTATGGGACGGTGAATGAGTGAACATGCCGCTACATGGGCACCAGACCAGTCAAATTTTCAGTCGAAAAATTCAGTCACCTATCCTCTCTCCATCAGCGCCTCATCAGTAGCACGCAGCGGTGGGGCTGACCAAAATATGACGCGAGCCAATGAACACGCGCGCTACACTTCTTGTCTCTTTCTCTCAAAGAGAGAGAGAGAGCTCTCGCTGTATTTGTTGTGTTGCTGGTGCAAGTTCAAACTCGCACACTTATGAGCCTTCTATAATCACAGTGCTAATTCGATCCGTTTCTCCAATACTAATATACTTTCGTGCGCTCACGTACGTTCGAAATATCCGAGTGTTCAACACCTCGTCGTTGGGGCTCTCAGAGCTCCAAACTCGAGTTCAGCAAAGACCGAAAAACTCGGATGTTCTGCACGGCCAAAGTGGAGTTACTCTTATTTCGATTTCACTATAATCCGAGATTTTTTGATGCTATACAATTCCAGTTGGAATTAAATTAGGTCCAACTTTTGATGTTCATAAATGCCAAGATCTTTTAACATCTATTAGAAATACCAATCGTAATATTGTAGTAAGCCAAAATTTCTTTCCGTGTAGAGTCAAAATGTATACGAGCTTGATATAATATTACATTACATTACATTGATAGCTCACACTATGCGCACAGCTATATTCTCGTTTTTAAGTCCGTTAGAGCTCAGCTGTTTGATTTACGGCTGCGTCAGCTTAGTTTGAGGTGTGCGCACATCTGTATAGGATGTAAGCATATGCAGTCTGTGCACAGACGTTTGTGCATGCGCTTGCAGGCTTAAAAGTAACTCACCAGAAGAGCATCAGGAATACGGATTCGGCTCAAATTTTGGAGTATGCGTTTGAATGTAGAAACATGAAGAAACCTGTAATATTAGATCTTAATGTGTAAAAAATCTCAAGTTTTGGATATTTTTAGCTTTATTTTGAAAAAAAAATCTTGGGAAAAGACTGTTTTTAAAACCTTAACCATTTCATTTTAGCAAGACTTAAATATAAGTTTAACCTTTAGACTGCCGGAAAGTCAATATATTGACGCACCCTCTGACATGAACTTTGTATATAGTTGATACATG